>LGAG01000283.1:285779-318269 GCA_001278395.1 Lerema accius | reverse complement strand
AAGCTTTAGGGAGAACTTCAGATGTGCAGGCAAGTGATAATAAGAATGTTATATGCACAATACTTTTTAAGACTTAGAGGTGCGTACCGGGTTTAAACTCAGCAACTCCCATTCAGAAGACCAAGGTTTAAGGCTCTAGGCTATTGAATAATAGATCGGCGTTTTAAAAAACAAAGGTGTTATTTTATTAAAGTGCCCTACACATAGACCCGGACCTCTGAAGTGTGAAGCCAACTGAATAATCTGTCTATGCGTCAACAACAACGTTGACATACCTACCTACAGTTTTTCCACTAATTACCACTTACATACTTAAACCGGATGCCTCTAACTCTCAGTGCGTAGACAGATAGAAACATCGTAATTGCTACTGAGAAATATTATGAACAATATAAATAAATTACGAGAAAATATTTGGAATAGGTACTTCATTTGAGTGTAGAAAAGCAAATGCATTTTCCGTGGCTCCGAGTATCCATATAGCATTATTACCTATCTACTAACTATCTCAAATACGGATTAAAGAAGAGGTTATTGTGAAAATATGAAAGGTCTTTTATGTTGCAGCTTTCATAAAAGCATTGAACTTAGCTTGACGACCGCAATCTAACGATAATAATCGAATTTGACATAACGACTCAAAGTGCCTAAAACTACTACGAAGCATGGAAAACGGAGAAGGCTCCTCCAGTTCTTTTTAAATCTTAATTATAAGTTCTTTGGAGAATGAAAGCAAGAGACTCAAAAGTAATAACTTTATTTGATTGATTAAACATTACTTTAATACTTGACAACGCAATTTTCTTGGGCGGCTAATGTGAAACTGTAGAAATTTGAGTGCGCATGCGCCACGCCCTTACAATTCCCACCGAAAGCGTCAAAGGAAGGCTACATATGAGTTTTAAACACATCCCTCGTTAACAAGATTGTATAATTAAGTGCGAAGACCCCACTTTTTCCTGTCGCAATAATAATCGCAAGTTTCTTGTGACGGTCGCTATCAATCATTGTAAATAGCTTTCTTAGGTCTTTGTCAAGCAAATACGAAAGTTCTAAATGAGATCATCATTCACAAGCTGGACATTTTCAGATGGTATGATTAGAAATATAAAGCCTACTAAGATTTTTTAATATGATATAGTCACAGGCAAAAAATATATAGACTGAGACTTCGGAACAAATTAACGTAGTAGAAAAAACATAATGTACTTATCAAATGATAACGTTTCTCGGTACATTGCTCGACATACCGTCCTCTGTGACATACGCCAAATCGCAAAAAAAAGCAAAAAAAGACTTAACTTTTTTGTTCTGAAGACTGAATCTATATATTTTATTTACTTTTTTGTATGAAGTGTAAGATTTGTTACTCAAAGTCATTACTTAAAATATCCAGGCACATTAGCCAAGCCAATTTTCATGATCACAAACTAAAAAAGTAGTTACAATTATAATAAAAATATTATTTACGTACCAATTAAGTTTTTCAGTAATTCTTACAGATATTCATAAAATGGAATTCCAATTAAAGAAACACCTTTCAATATTTCCTACCACCATAATGTTTTCAAAAGCCCATATAGTAATTCAATTGCTCCACATTAGCTCATGTAAACATACAATCAATTAAGAACTTTACTGTTTTAAAATTATGAGCTATATTGCCTAGAAAGATGTGCAGCAACCATAATCAGAGCGCCACTAATTGTTGTTTCTAATTGCGGACGTTTCACTTGCAATCTTGCAATGATGACGGATGTAAAGTGAATTATTAATAATGCGCTCTACTTGTAACGGCCACTTCGAAAAGTTAACAGTTTTCAGATGAACACAACACGTAAAATTAAAAAAAAATGCGCTAAGTATGTCTTTGCTTTACAGGACAAGTTACGAATTGTGTTGCATCAAAATAGTCTGAAGTAAGAGTTATCCCACCAAAACATATTTTGTATAAAATTGACTTTATGCTCTTAACTTTTCTGTTAATAAAAAGTTAACGGGTCTCATGAAACCTGCAAAGCTGAGTCCATAACTCTACAGGTCAAATGTAGTGTTTCTTTTAAAGATCTATGTAAAAATAAATCGAGGCGCAATAATGTTTTTTGAGATCAATTTTTTAAATTAAGTACTATTTTTGGCGATAATGCTAATTTCACTAAGAATTTCATTATATTCTAATGACACAAAATTATGATTTAACTATGATACTGACAAATGATTTGATATTTTTGCAGAATTTTAAACACTACGGAGGACTATGGTCACCTCGAACACTGTGAGAACAGAACGATATTGTTGAGATAACAATAACAATTATGAAATGAATATATTAATTACCTTTAGAAGACACTATACCCTCAAAAGGGTGTGAGAAGGTGAGATGAACGTCCATATGGTCTTTCCCACACATGACTTCAAGGGACTGTATGACTGGCATTCCTTCTGGCCGCTCCATGGGCCATAGTTCCCCAGCTCGAACCTTTGTCTGGAGCAAGAAAATATTTCATTTAACACTAGTCAGGTAGAACCTTTGTCTGAAACAAAGAACGTTAAAATGTATACTAGTTAGGTAAATAAGTTCTCTATACACGTCTAGAAAATTGCTTGGGGGGTTTATGGACTGCTCCAGGAGGGAAATGTTTTTCAAATGTATTGTATGTATGTTAATTCTTTATTCGAATTTAAATTTGTTATTCAATTTTCTGGCTCACTGGGAACCAAACTTAGGATTCCTTGAACGCAGGTCCAACATGTTAAACATTGCGCCATATGTCGTAAAAAATAAGCACCAATATTTTGACACGGCCACAATTTACGAGTATAAACGCAACGATTGATTTCCGAAGCGAAGCGAGGGCGGGTTACTAGTGCTTTATAAATAAACAGTACTTGTTCTCTAAATCAAAATGCAGCACCATTTCTCATCAACATCAATTAAAGGCTTCGTGTAAGAAGCACATCATAATTCCTATCGTACTTGCATGCGTCACTGTGCAAGCTAAAATATCACTTAACGTCTAAACAACAAGGTTAAAATTAGGATATTAGTTACGACAACGGTTAGTACCGTACTTTGCGAGATACAGACCAGGGTTGTATAATGACGGGATTCTGAGAAGAGCAGTGTAGAAACCATAGAAAATAAATACAGGGAGATATGTTTAATAGGAGTGGTAAACACAACCATCGATTTACCATACGTAGCTATTTTTTAAACTTGCAATGTATGTATTTTTGTAAGTCCTTTAACCATTAAACGGATAAGGCTGAAACTTGCACAAAAGTAGTTCACATCCAGGAATAAGACATAGGATATATATTATTCCGATTGTAGATTCCTTTGATGCGTTACCCCCACGACCGTTATGCAAGCGTTATGAAAGCGTTACGCAAACATTACGACAACGTTACGCAAACATTACGAAAGCGTTATGTGAGTGTTGCGCAAGCGTTACGCAAACATTACGAAAGCGTTATGTGAGTGTTATGCAAGCGTTACGAGCGCGTTACACAAGCGTTATGCAAGCATTATGTAAGCGTTACGCAATCATTACGAAAGCATTACGTGAGTGTTACGCAAGCGTAACGAGTGCGTTACGAGCGCGTTATGCAAGCGTTATGTACGCGTTACGCAATCATTACGAAAGCGTTATACGCCATATTTGTCCGACGACCTTCCTAGAACGATTCGGCTAATAGAACTAATATTTATATCGATTATATTAGAATCAACTATAATTATTTTATTAACTAGTTGTCCTTTTAGTAATTAGTTATCTTTTTGGTAAAAACTTACTCCTTGTCATAAATCATCGATATACATACAAAAATAAATATCAAATAATGGGTCGACTTCCATTCAAAATTTGTAACATGACTGAAGAACACAATAAGTAGCTTCCTTTACGATAGTCTAACAAAACTATAGTGAAGATATATTTTTTCTGTTAACATTTATCGTACAGTAATAAACATTCTCAAACTGTTCTTCTGTGAAGGCTCGCTATCATCAAGTTTGCATCTCATAAAACAAGATATAATTACAGGACTCGTTTATTTTCACCCAAATCAAATCAAAGGCGTCGCGTCGAGACCTGAGCAAGGAAAGCGATTTGATGGATCGCACGGTTACGTTCCCGGAACAATGAGGGTTGCCAACGGTTTAAAAATAAAAAAATAAAAATATATTTTAAGGAAAACATGGAAGGGAGTGTACTTTGGAGGCATATTCGTAAAAAATATTGGACGCGATTATGTCTGCGTTAAATTTTCATGTTAATTCATACAAAAATCAGGATGTATAGAAATCTTGAACATTTAAACATCTTCATAAACCTTTACGTTTATAATATTAAGGAAGTAGGATAGGATAGTAGGATGTTGAATTGATTACGAGCGGGACACACTGTTTCTCATTACCAATGGTGACAGTCAGTAGCAATTACTAATCGATTACGAAGGTAATTCAGTCGATCTGTTAAAAATTTCGAATTCAATTGAGCAGCCATAGTGCGATGCTAAATTATTAATAGCTTTAACAATCGTTAAGAGTACAGTATAATTAAGAGACAACAAAGATTTATTAACATGTTAATTCTGCGTGAAATAAAAATACTTATTTCCAAAACTTTTATTATTACTTTTATTAATCAGATGTAGTTACGAGTAGTTGGTAACCCTAGAATGAATGTCGGCACATTTTGTTCCCACGCGACTGGAGAATTTGCAAAAGGAGATAGAGCAACCCAGAAACGGTAAGCCTGAAAGAGATAGAGATATTGTACCCATTAGTAATTTACATTTTTGTAAGCCCTCCAAAAATTTTAACAGTTTGTAAATTTAACGATTCATTTATCAGGTTAGGGTACAACAGAACTTTGTTTATTTATAGAGATTTCAACATTATACAGCGCCACCTTTCAGATTATAAAAGAGGTTATTTAAGTAAGGCGAAGCGCCAAAAAGGGGCGGGGCATCGTCTCTTAGCTTATTTTGGAGTAGAAATAGGTTGTCAATAGCTTTCTTTTACTGACAACCGTTAGAGGGAATTGAAACATAACTCAATATAACTCAATATGTCAAATAATTTCTGGCAGATGTTAATGTCAATATCAATTGCGCGTGCGTTACTAAATTTATAACATTCTCCATGTTAACTTAAACCATACCAAATTTTAAATTTTATTATTCTTAAAAGAAGGCTCAAATTTGAACCCTTCGCGTATTACTGCTTACACAAACATATACATATAAATTATTACTATGTCTAAATATTTATGTTAGAAAGCGAAACACCTAGTACCTACCAGTAAGTACTTCTTGAAATGTAGTAGGTACCTATAAGAAATTAAATCAGATGTTCTGCAAGTAAATATCTAAGATTCATTGCACACAGCTCGCAGGTTTAAAACGGCGATACCAGACAAGTTACACGCCAGCGAAAGTGGTTTGAGTCGTTTCGACACGTATAAAAGCCTATGGATCATTGATGAAATGCTTAATAATGATTATGATAATGATAATGCCATTGACATGAGCTACGATGACCTTTTAGGAGTTAACTCGCTTTCATAACTGTTTCGCTTCTCAGTTGTTCTCTAAGAACAATATTAATATAACATTGCTGTGTTATTTCGTATTGAAATGTAAGTACAGCGCTGCCGTATTATCACGGCTTTACGGTTCATTTTCCAACTGATATTTTAGTGGTTATATAATTAAAATAACGTAGTAATAATAGAACAATGGTTTATAGGTGTTTAAGAGAGATATCAAAGAATAAACGATCAAAATTCTTTAACTTGGAGAATAATACTAAGGCAAGGGCCTAGAAATCTCCCTAATGATTTAGCCATTAATGAATTAGAAAACCAGATTTTAAATTCACATAATTATCAAAACTTAAAAGCTATAAATCATAGTTAACTCAACGATATATGAATAAACTGACGAAGCGTTATAACGAGTAGTTAGTAGCAAACTAAACCTTTTTATTAATTAACAACTACGTGAAATACGAGGGACTAATTACCGCATTAAATCATGTATAATGTGCTTGTACACAGGCGGTCTGTGTATGCAATTTGTCTCGGACGCAAATACAAATGATATCCTTCGTTCAAACTAAGTAATCCCGTACTTCAGCGCAGTGGTAGGTATGTTGCATAACCCATGATTATCTACCGTTTATTATGAGTAACCATTTATTGAAATAGGAAATGGCATTGGAAAAAAATTATGCATTACGCCACTTATTAAAGACGTAACTCAGTTATATTGGCGTCTCTCTTAAACTTTTAATCAAAATCAGAGTTCAAAGTGAAATCTATAGTAGAAACTGTAACTTCAGATACATTTTCAATGGTAAAATAACACAACTGATAATAATGAGAATAATACATGAATTTAACTGATAGTTTTCATTTTCAATGTAGAAGACTCTTGTCATTAAGTACTTAACATTCAAAATCCATTGATTTTTTCTGACGAAGGGCCGAAATTCCTAAAAATCTAACAGAGATCGCGAATAACGGTGACGCTTTTATTTAGGTTTTTTCCTATCTTGTAGGTCGATCCTTGAGCTATCTTTCGTCTAAGTACACAGTATAACTTACGGGGCAATTACAGGACATTTTAAATACGCACTGCGCGTATTATAATATAGGATAAGATAAGAATAAACTTCAAATACCCAAAGGAGTGTTCGCAGATAGTATAACGAGATAACAGGTTGTTGCGTAGCCGCCCATCGTGGAACCGATAATGGTGTACGAGTGGGTAATAATGAAATTACAGGGGCTTAATTGCGTCGGCGCCCCGCAAGGAGTGTGGACCCGTAATCTCGTTGCTACGAGGTGTGACTAAACGTCGCATTTGAATCTTTTGTCTCCTTTCTTATTAACTATTAATTTATTTACTAACATCTATTACTGGACCTATTAATCAACTAACAGTCTAACAGTCCGCCCTTTGTTCGAAGTTTGTTACGATGTCCATATATGTATATGGTCGGGGTTGGTGGCACTGTTAGATTGTTTGCTATCTTAAAACTATAAAAAAGTAATAATAATAATCATTTAGAGAGAGACAAAAATCTAACACGAAAAATTTTGTGGTATGTACTCATAATTTTCACAACAGAAACAAACTCAATGACAGTCTTAAGTTAAAATTTGTCAAGCCGATTAGGCTCTAGAGTATATTGAATTATCACAGTTATTATGAGAGTATATTGAATTAACACTGTCGTGATCCTTCAAGAGGCCTGGTAAACTTTTAATACATTAATCAAATTACAACACGCCAATAAAGTGGTAGAACAAAATCTTCTAATAATTCTAGAACGACTATAAAACAGGGATGTATTTCTTTCCCCTTTACTTGATTGCAATCAATAAAATTATTATTTTCTATTTCCACACATATTTATAGTTATTTAAACAAAAAATATTTCCCTTAACAACATCAGGTAAACGAGTAGGTACAACCAAACGAAACAAGTATGTTAGTTATTATAGATTCCTAGCAATATTCCTAGTTTGAGAAAAGTAGCTATTATCTGCTACACGTAAATCGAAATTGGAAGGTAATGCTGCAATTTAACATTACAAACACTATCTAGATCGCGAACATTACAACTATTTTCAAACGGAATTATTACTGAGATAATCGCTTCTTTAGAAGTGGCTACAGCCTGTTATATTAGCGAATCAGAGAATGTAATATATCCTTAAACTTTGTTAAATCTTTATTTATATGTGAATGATTAAATTTTCAGTACATTTGTACAGTCATAGCTTTTTTTAATATGTGTAACAATTACATTTTGTAATTTAAATCAAAACTCACACAACTACACATTTTATGAATAGATACAACACAGAGTGGTCAGCTAGTCTGTAGTATTTATAAAATTTTCATGCTATAATAAAGAGTCCTTTTAAGTTTAGACGGTTAGCGGTCGAAATTGGACCGTAACTGATTATGTCGTAAATTGGCTACCGTATAGATTTAGTCGATGTCTTTGGTTGATATCTACATGTCAATTTAAACGTCAACTAAGTGTCTAATTATAAAGAAATTAAAGCCATTATAACAATAACTTTTTTTTTCAGTTTTAAAGTTCATTTAGTTCATACAAATTACGGGTAAATATCATCGCTTGTACAGGTTCAGTACAAGATATAAATACGATAAGTCGTTCATGTCATTTCCTTTACAAAAGGTTCATAGTGTTGAGATTTTGTTCACGCGATAATTTCTTAACGCTATTTTAATAGAGACTAAACGCCGTACTTCCTACAGTGATATTTTATACTACCGATTTGTTACGTTCTTAGCAAGTGACACAGGCTCTAATTTTGTGTTTTTTAGTAATCTTTTTTTTGTTTTTCTGTAAATTACTACTAGTGTAGAAAAATAGCAGTGTAGTCGACAGTTGAAAAGTCTTATAACCCAAAGAATAATAAATTTTATGGAAATACTTGGCAAACTTGCAAGCTGACAATGCATTGGTAATGTTTGACGCAATGCATTGGTAATACCAGAAAATGTATAGACTGTTATAGACAGTTATAGACGGAGTCTTCATGACAAAAGAATGAAGTAATTTTTTTCTTTTTTTACGATTTGAAGTATATCACAGAGCACGGCCTGTCGAGCAATGTACCGGGAAACGTTATCATTTGATAAGTACGTTATGTTTTTTCTACTACGCTCATTTGTTCCGAAGTCTCAGTCTATTTATTTCGTCTGTGGTCTGACTATTTAAGAATGTTTGTCGCTTATGTTCGTTTATAGGTCATTTCCTAGTAGTAGCAACAAATTTATTGAAATTTTATTACTCAGTATATCACTGATACATTGACAAAGATATTTTATGGAAATTTATACACTTACGGGTAATAAATGACGATCATAAATACACGGGTACTAACTGCCTCTTCGTACGTCGTCCATCGCGAGCTTGATCATAGACTTATGTAGAAAGTAAATGATCCATCCTTGGGATCATAATTATTATAGTAGGTATACAGTTTAAAAAAATATGTAGCTAACCTTTACATAAGTAGAAATTTTTCCATTGAATTTGCATCACTTGTGAATGAAAATATAAAAGTAGGTGTAAATTTGTTTTTTTATACATTTTATGGAAGCACAATCGATGTTTTTTATCGATTTATTAATTTTATTTGAAACATAATAAATAAACTAACTCCTTAATTTTCTACAACGATTTGATTTTACGATTGTACCATTCCCCTTCGATAAAAACAATATCACTTTCAATACGACAATAATTTTCGGGTACCAGGCGATCATAAGCCATACGAAGATCGCTTCACACTGCAGTATGTAGCCGCGAACCAGTTATTTAGTTTAGCAGTACCAACGAGTCATTCGGTGCGCGCGGCGCGTGCCGCACACCATTACGGTAATGACGCACTTGTATAGAAAATATACAGTAATCACAGTGCAACTGTGTTTCTATTATAGCCAGCTATTACCTGAGATCATAGAAGAGGGAGATGTGCTGTTTATTACATGTGATTTCTACTCGTTTCACTTGTCACCTGGATTTTATGTGTCCAGTCCGTGGACGCGTGCGTTGCGTTAGTTATGCCGTTATCGTATTGAACTCTTGTGTGATCATCAGTTCGTTAAGGCTTTTTCTAATCTACAGCAGTGATTGCTTAGGTGCTAAACATCATACCTAAGAGTTCTCTATAAAGTTCAGCAAAACTCAGGAAATTTTTTGAGTAACGGATATCCGGAATCATACTGGGGTTCAAACTCTGCAACTCCCGTTCGAGACATTAACATTTAAGCCACTAAATCATCTCAAATTTAATATACCCAAACACACATAAACATAACGCCTAATAAAATAGCGAAATAAACTTTGTTTTACCATGACTCATCTTTCTTTTTATTACACATAGACGGACGAAAATAAATACAAGCTTTTATCAAAATTTACGCTTTGTATTTTCAAATTTATTTGGTGACTACAACCGTTCATTTATCTGATATCGATAACCCTATCTCTAGACATTCATTGTACAACTATTGACGATTTCGACTGTACAATCACCTATAGTAATAATGGTGTCGCGGAGACAAACGACAATGAGTAATAGGTATTGACATGAATAGAAAAGGGAAAGTGCGTGTCTTTGATTAGCGGGTTTTGGGTTTGAATACACAAAACGGTCTTTACACTGTTCTCATTACATAGGAATAGATGACGATAAAAATTTCGCTTCGTTTGCTGACGATCCGAATCTAAAGGTTTCGTCATTTTTAGGTTTTATGCGTAATTGCAATCCGCCCTTTTTAAACCCTAGAGTCTAGAGCTTAGTTTCCAAGCCTGTGGGTGATTACCTCCACGGGGGTAAATCAGCTTTTTACGGGGTAACGAAGCACCGAATTATTAGGATACTGAAATAAAACAATACAGAAAAATTTACGTGTATTGTTTGTTTTGACAACATTTTAAAGACAGGCTAAAATTCGTTCTACTCATAGATCACAGGGATCATATTGAAAAGGTAAGAAACCACTGTTCTAGAGGCTTAGAGCCTCTTCCAAATCGTAAGAGCAAGTGGAAGGCAAAAGAAAGCGAAGTAGGCACAACTTATGTGAGTCATAAAATTTATTACCGACGAACGCGTGGAGAAATTTGTGAAGAATGTGTGTCTTTCGCCGTTAGCCTCCACAGATTATATCTTACATATATTAGTGCTATCGTGTTATCATATAACGTGTAACTCCTATCCGACTTGACTGGTTAAAGTTATGTTCGCAAAATAGATACACTATTAGATATTGTTGGGATATTGTCTTAACAATTTGCAAAATGCAACCACAATGTAATTTTATTCCAGAGGTGTTATGTAACTATAAAAGATTGTAAAGTCAATTTTTGAATAGTATTACTGCCAAAATTAAACATAGTTGCAGCTGCTCTAAAATGAAAACCATAGTTTATTATCGACTACAGAACTCTTCATTTTGCATGATCTAACTTAAGTAAATTTTTGATACTTATATCTTATTTATCTCGTTTGCTTGAAAATGACATGGAAAGATAACTGAACTGATTTTCACTTCACAAACCAGCATAGTTAACCGTCATCTCACAATCAATTATCTTTTATGGTAGCGCAACTTTTACTTCATATTCACACATAAATACACCTTTAACTGACCATCTACTTCTATCTGAAATGAGAAATGTGTTTATATTTTACTTATACGCGAGACATAAAAACTTACGGCTTTCATTAACAGTTTACTCAAAGATGTTTTATGTCTCAAACGATCGTTCCGACGTAGACGTTTTGGTATTTCATCACTACAGGTCCCATCGCCTCAAGTATAAGGCCAATAACTCGATATAAAACGCGTTTTTATGACTCACTCTTCCACGCATGCTGCCAGACCTCATGTGATATTAGTTGATGTGCCGAATTCGGTCGCACTTACATCGTAAGTGGTAACAGCTTGTACTACAATATATAATAACAGAGAAGGCACATGTAATTTGATTATTAAAAGGTGTAGAATGAAATAACTTTTTAACGGTGTATATTAAGGTGACGTTGAACAAACGGTCAGTCGAGTATTTAAGCATTATCTGCGTCGTGGGTGGCATAAATTTGCGAAATGCCAGATGTTTCATACATTAGAGCTCTGGTACTTATATCTTCTTGATCCCTGTAGGTAAATTCCTTTGGTCAACCCTCTCCCAATATGTTTACAAAACTTGAATTAGCTATTTTGATCATCTTGTAACTCTTCTGTGAGGGCACTGTCTGGGTTTCACGTTTCAGGCAACCAGCGTCCAGGAATGAGCTCAAAAAGGGACTTTTCTAATGGATAGTTGCGTTGGCCCTATTGGCCTTTAGAACTTCACGAACTGAGCAAAAAGGGGGAGGAAGAGATATGTTACTTTTGATGACAAACGTTTTATTATTTAAAGTACTGCTTGTGAAATTGTTAGGTACGTGGCCTCAAAGATATTGATTGGGCCACACGAAGAAGAACTCCCAAGTATGCAGTCTTAATGAATTCCCAAAAAAACATTAACGAAAGCCTTCCGCGAAAGCGAACGCTCGTCTAATCATCTCTGTCATTAGTTTTAAGTTAGATAAATGTACTGTCAATGCGATTTAAACGAGTGGGCCGTTAATGATTAACAACCTATTCATTAAAGTCATTAACGGATAATCAAGAAAATTATCTAGATAACTTACTTTCATCAAAGGGAATGACAAAGTGAACGATTTTGATATTAATTAATATTAATCACTTATGAATTTTTTGTTGACGCAAATATTATGTCTTTAAATTTTCTACCATATGGGACAATCATAAAAAACTAGGGTAACAAAATCGAGGGAAATTTTTTTACACGCATTGGAGGGTGAAGCACTGCCATTTTGAAGCGCCGCTAAACTCAAGTTATTTTACGACGTTAATACATAAATAAAACTATTTAATTAAAAAAATACCCGTAACTTCACGTATTCATGTAGGTACCTACAACACACAGCCGTATCCATGACCCATTTTTTTTATTTTTTTTTTTATTCATAGGCAAAGCGATAGGAAATCAATCTTACTTATCTATCTCTACACATAAGTACGAGTTGCTATTTACATACATATCAACACAAATCTTGTTGTCATTACTCAAGAATTTTCGCTGTGAGTGTAGGCATTGATTGGTTGAATTATGTTAGTGAAATTATAGACATGTCCGTTACAAATAACTCAATCTTTAGTGCACGAGAAATAGTTATAACAATTTATTATCAAAACAAAATGGTTGCGTGTGAAAACGAATATCGCTTTTATGGTTAAATCTTGGGTAACTCCATTTATTTCAGCGTAATTTGTGACTTTCTCCATATTCTTTTTTACCATAAAACTGAAATCAAATCTGTTGTCTAAGGACAGTCAAAAAGTCATAACGTTAAAAAGCGAATTGATCGGGCTTTTTGAAAAAAAGCCGGCTTTTGTCACCTATTACGATACCTGTGACTGCATGGGAAGGAGGTTTGTGTTAAATGCCTTAAAATGTATTAAATGTTGTAAAATACGACTGATAAGTTACAATTGAAAAAAGCTACATGTGATAAGTGACCAAACCTTACATCTACCCACCAACACAAAACTTTACAATATTAAAAAAAATCATATAAAAATACTAGACCACGCCCCCACGGCTTTGCCTGTTGAAAAATAGTTAAAAAAAATGGATTCATCCCAAAGCAACCTACAATCGGGATAAAATCTATCCTGAGTCTTATTCTTATTCTGTGTGCCAAGTGTCGACTTAATCCGTTTAACGGTTAGTGCGTGAAGGACTTACGAACATCCAAAGAATTCACAAACTTTTACATTTTTAATATTTGTAGGATAGTAGGATGCGCAAAACAATAATTTAATTTGTTATACAGTTAGCGAAGATGATCTGCCTACTAAGTTTTTTGGCAATCCCTCGTCATTCGATCGTAACTACACTAACCGACTTGTAAAGTTCAATGCCACCGCGCCAGGTGTTATTTTACTACGCTATATAGATACTAGATATGATCTGCATACACGATTTACTTATAAAATTCGTACTTTGAGGTTTGAGTTGTATTTTAATAAATATAGATATAGCACAGGTTACCTATAACTGAGGTAAAGCAAAATAAAATTAATTTAAAATTAATTGAAAAAATATTTTTCAAACGTACTAAAACTACCCCGACTTTTCAGAGGGGTCATGACCCCAAATAGATGACTATACAACATTTAAGAAAATGGACCTGGCACTAACTGTTTGTATGAAAATATTGAGCAGACACATACAGTAATTTAAAAGTTGATTTAAATTTCGAATAAAATTTAAACCGCATATCTACGCCTACTTACACTATTATCGTGCTATTATCTTAAAATATGATCTGGTATTATACCTAGATGCTTATTGCACTGTGTCACGTCCAGGCAATATCATCTGGCTCTCGAATACAGCGATAATGATAGCTTAGACACGCTGGCGGCAATGATTCTCTTGTCATTTTCTCGCCACGCTAATAGAATACTGAACAATTATATAACTGTAATGGCATAAAACTGCTATCAAACTGTCGCTATTAGCTTAAAACTTAACATTAATTGCTGTAATTATTTTACGCGCTGTATGAAGAGCAAATGTATGTGAATGTCATGGGATTATTTGATTTTAGTAAAGTTTTACATGCGCATTTTAAATTTTGCACGCTTGTCACTGACAGGTGATATAATAATAGCTACTATTATCTGCTTGTTTTTATTTTAAGTTTTTTGCTATTACTAGTCTAACTTGTAATCATTAAAATAATATCAAAAACCCAACTTCTATTTTTTTTGTAGGGGCGTCATATTTAAAAATTAATGGCTTCTATCACTCTGATAATAAATTAACATCTCAAGTCATTTCGTTAAGCCGTTAAGGATACAGAGAATACCAGAGAAATAGACATACATACGTGCATGCATACACTGGAAAACTATTACCCTCCTGGGAGTGTTGTAAAAATTCGGCTCGGTGAATGTTTTTTTTAGTCTTCTATTTTACATGCCAAATAATCCCAATAATCTTAACAGTGCAGGCATAAACTGCACTTTCCAGATAAGTACTATCCCTGCATTATATCTTTGGCAGATAGCACTGGAATTACAACTAGTTTGTCATCGCGCTTTATCAGTTAATAAAACTAAAACTAAATCGAATTCAATTCGTATTTCTAGTCTGGTTCATAAACTTGCTCTAATTATTTCCGTTTCCTCTGTTTCGAAACTTTTCAAAGGATTTTTTCTTATATTCAAAATAAAGCTTTTATTGCAAGTTACTTTGGAAATAAGGAAATAGTCGTGTAATTAAAGAGTAATAAAATATTTTTCGATAATAAATAACAATGAAACATGGTTTGAAGGAAATGAAGTAATCTAGTGTATAAATAAATAGGTCTGACGTAACTTTAAATTAGATTTCAAGCCTTAACTAGCTATTATATAAATGTAGATAATATATCAAGCAGAAATCCTCCATATCAGAAAATAATAAAACTTTTCATAAATTAAAAGGAGGTAGAGAACTCTGACGATAAAACGTTAAAAATCTATCAATCTTACTAAATAGAATACCTAAGTTAATCGGCACATTAAATTCCTAACTTAAAACCGCACCCATAGGTAATTCTAATTCGATCTCTGCCCCATAAACCTCAGACATTCAATTGACTCATTATTAACGCCCCTAATAACCAATAAATAAATAACGATGCAATAAATTCGTGCATTCCTCTCTCAGATTGGTATCACCGCTAGGATAAGATTTCAATACGGTTTCCTCGATTACTAGAATACATTGATTTACAATGAAAGGTTACTATGAGCCCACACCTCGGGGCATCGGTCATAAAATCACGTAAGATGCAGTCATAGAAAATTATACGATGCGAGTTGAATTGACCATCTGTCCTATGGGTGTATCGATTTTGTAATGACGTACTTTTGAGAATAAATCGTATAGTTCAGACAATTTGTTTTTAGGGTTCCTTATCCCTTGAGGGTGTTAACGGAAACCTTTTACTACTTCCTATTCCTAGTACTCTTTCTAATAAATCGGTGTTTTACAAAGAGATAGCCAATGATTTTGAGTATGTATGTACGGTGAAATCTTTGAAAGTACTGATCCGATTTAAAAAATTCTTTCACTTATAAAATGCTATATTATCACTCCATACATAGACAAGACATTCATACACATACATACATAGGCTCTATTTAATTATCTATTTTATAATAATTGCACCAGTGCGAAGCCTAATACTATTTGTTTTATTTCCCAAATTATATCTATTAATATCTACATAAAATATATCCGTCCATAATTCTACCCTATTTAAACTTTAACTATGTCGAAAAAGAATCCAAAGTGGAACCCTTCACGTGTACATATTTATATAGTTTTCGGTTTTCTAAAGCAACAATAAAAAATATGAAAATAGTTTAACGAGTAAATTATGGCCTCATTAAGAAAGTTAAATAGCAGAACTTTCTTTATAGAGCTACATTAAAAAGTATCCCATTATAAATAACTAGAAGTCGCCGGCGGCTCCGCCCGCGTAATTTTCCCGTTTCTGAAACAATTTTTTTTGCTGCTCCTCTCCTATTCATCTTAGCGTGATGTTATATAGCCTATAAGTTTCCTCGATAAATGGACTATCTTACGCTAAAAGAATTTTTCAAATCGGTCCAGTAGTTCCTGAGACTAGCACGTTCAAACAAACAAACAAACTCTTCAGCTTTATAATATTAATATAGATTATAATAAATAATGTTTATAGACTCATAACTTCATAACTTACACAGCCGTTTCTCGTATTTATGGGGCTGGGAATTCATATTTTTAACGATCAACTTTGATGTAATATGTTAATAGTATGAATTACACTTGTTTTAGTGAAGCTTATTTATGTATTATAATTATTCTTTTGACTTTAGATATTCACTTTAAGTCAGAGATTTGGATATCGAAAATACAATCTTTTGTTTCAATACAAAGTGGGTTGTGGCTCAAAATGGGAATTTTAATTGTAGTATTTAAAAAATCAAAACCTCAAAATGTATCCGAGACATTAATTCGTATTCGTTTACAAACATAATGTCAACTCTATCTAAACATCCATTCATAGTTGCCTGTTAGAAAAAGATGATTAAATACTAAATTAAAAAAGGTCATTAATGAATGCTTAGTCAAAAAAGGTCATTAAATACAAAACCTGATTAATTTAGATAATTGAATTAACATTATTCTACATAATCTACATAATTAATTCTAAGCTACAGTTATGGCGATGTAATATTGCCTTGATTAAATCAATTCCTGGCGTCATTAACGTTACCGGTATCCGAAACATATCCGAACGTTAGTGACATATGAGTTTTATTGGCTTGGGGTCAATGGCCACGATTTCATTAATGATATTGGTGAATGAATCTATACTAAGGACTTACTTAGTATAGAAGTTAAGTTAAAAATACAATTGTAACAGCGACACTACTGTATTAGATTATTTTTGTATTTTAAATGCTTGCCGATATTTGTTAATGATAGAGAACCTTTTTACTCTACTCATGTTTTTCGGTCGTATGTATGTTCCATTTTTTAAACAAACTACTCCCCGAATTTAAATTCAACATGTTATTGTGAGATACCTATCATTAGATTCGTCTTCATTTACAGATTGACATAGGCTATGTAATCCATAAATGTCGCCTGCCTCCCTCGAAATAAAAATTTTCAATCAATTTTGCATTTATTGTTTCATAATAATACATCTTAAGACCTACAATTTGTCATTTTCAAATAATATAATCTGTCTTGCCAAATAGTTAGCCTCTGTCTCATCAGTATAAGTCTGACTCGCCATTTGATCCATAATAATTTGTTCAAAAAGATTAAATGAATAAATATACATTAGTTACGTGTTTAGTTATTATAATATCTTCAGGGTGGTACATATTAAGATATTATCGATATCACTTCAACAACCATTTTCCGCTACATGCAATATTATGACGCGGAATCAGGACCTCGTAAGCTTGAGTACTCACGACGCAACAGCATACAAACTTGCTCTAGCAACTGGTACAGATTAACTTATCGGTGTCTTATTATTGATAAGAAAATAAAAAGTAAAACATGTGCTTGAAATTAATCAAGCTTACTGTACAGAAATTATGTACAAGCAAGCAACAGTAGGTATGTTAATCAAATATTAATTAAGCATTGGGTTGGCAACAAAATAATTGTGGTTTTATTCATTAGTTTTTGTAAAATCCGCTGTCACTCTTAGTTGCCAACTCTATAGATAAAGTTATTAATAAAAAATATCTGTAAGTAGGTACATTTTTGGCAGATTTACAGAAGTAAATTTTAAGATATAATTATCCTATTACCAATACTATTATTATATTAGCTACCCTTAATCCGTTCTCTTGTCCCATAACATAACTACTCGTATATTATATCACATAGCACAGACACAGAAGTACAAGTAAGCAATGCAAGCCATAAAATTAAAGCATTATTACCGCTCCAAAATACATGTCAATTACTCGCCACGGGAGATTCGAAGACCATTAACACCTATTTGGGATCAAAGATTCGAGTACGTGAGATAATTTCAGTCAAATTATACAACAACATCCGTGGCTGACGCTCGTGTATCAACCCATTTATTGTGTTCAATTAAATTCAATCGATCCGACCGGCAAACCGGATTCGCGTTACTTTCGTTGACAAATCGAATAGAAGCTATATGCCGAGTTGTCGAGTTGTCTAAGGGACCGTTACATACCAAGACGTGGCGTCATCAGATCTGCATATTCATCAGAATCCATGGATAGTTGAAGTTGAATCGAAGACCGTTACAGATCCGTCAGTCCTCTCACGTAAGGCGGCATTGTTCCTATTCAGGCTACCGATGTTTTATTCATGGGAACCCAAGCAAATTACAAGTCCTGCCCGCGCTTCTAGCCCATAAAGTAGTGACCTAAGTGCTAACAATGTGAGTCGGTAAAGATGGATGCCCTGCAGAATGAGGAAACACTCAATGGTAATGCATGCGTTTAGTAAAGAATATCTACTTTCCTATTTGCTGGGGTTGGAGTTTTGAACTTGAAAACTAACTTTAGTTTTAGTAAATACACGATACATATTCTTAGTAGTAACACTTGTCGGATTCTAAAATCTCATTTATATTTAGCTCCTACAATAAAGTATCTACAGACTGTTTAATTACTAAATAAGACATGGTCTATTTGTAATGGCCAATCACTCTGATAGAGGACCGTTCAGAAGTATATGAATATGTATAGGACTTCAAATAGGACTATAACGTATTTAGCAGGAAGACCACATACCTCCAGCTTTCTCCATCAATAAAAAAATAACGCGCCGCTTATTACGATAACCACAGTCTAAACAGATAAGTACTCTCATCAATGTAATGGAAATCATCATCAATTGCGTAGATTGCTAAGGAAGCCATTGGAATACCGAACTCGGTCGGCTGGCAATTAGCCATAGATAATTGAGGTACGTGACATTCACAATGGGCTGAGTGTTCACACGGCTTTCTCGACTCATTACTCGGCAGGACGTCGCGACGTGTCGTGACGGGACGTGGACAGACGTGTAGGGTTGTCAGGTTTTAAAGGGTTCATAGATGTAACGGGGTTCAACTTATCTTAATACCAGCAATCGCTCGCGGCTCCGTCCGCGTAATTTTCCCGTTTTCGCAATACTTTTTATTGCTGCTCCTCCCCTATTCATCTTTGCGTAATGTTTATATGGCCTATAGCCTTCCTCAATAAATGGACTATGGACCATTAGAAGAATTTTTCAAATCGATCCAGTAGCTCCTGAAATTAGTGTGTTCAAACAAACAAACAAAAAACTCTTTAGCTTTATATTATTAGTATTTATATAAGTATAGATAACTAGTAAACACTGCAAATTGTCTAAACCGTTCGGAGTATTTTTCAAATATGTATTTATTTTTCTTTTGCTAACCCTCATTACTTTATTCGGTATTCTTTCTCGCATCTTTGCCGTTAACCGGACAACCCTGGTCTTAGGGCCGATGGCCAGTTAATCGCAAATTGAAAGAGGAAATGTGCAATGCTTGATAGTTAATTCCAATAATGGACTGAAGCAGCTTATTCGCGCCAATTTCGGTCTAGGATTTTAAATGCTTAGAAGTAATCCGGAAATCTTTACAATTCATTTAATTTTTCTGAATGTTTTTTTATGGTAGGTAGAAAAATGAGAAAACTTTCAGCAAAAAACAACGCAGGGAATTAGTTAAAATTTTACCTATATGATACATGCAACTGACGTAGTTTACCAACTTTGCAAAGCTCGTGAGGTGCATGATATTTACATGACAAATATATTAGTTATCCAGGTATTTAGTTAGACCAGTAAGTAAAACTATTATTAATATATTTTGCATGTAGTTCAACAGAAGTTTCTCTTTTGAAAAACATATAAAAAAAAATCTTAGCCCCGGTGTCAGGTCAGCTAAAGGCCCTACACGTTGGTGTTTATCACAAAACAATGGTTTCCTCATTTGCTTCGGGCTAGTACAATGTACACGGTAGACTAGGTCATGGTTTGAACTAACCTATGCTTACGATGATTCATGCCGCGTTCATTTTACAATAGCTATAGTAAATAACGGAATATCAATACTAGGACTCATTCATACAACCAGCAGAGAGGAAAAAATATCTTTTCCCAGAACTGAAACAATGTATAGAACGAAACTATGAATGCTAAGGATTCTCGTAGATTATAAGTTTATTTAATTCCAAAATATACTAATCCGTATAGGCGGTTAATAATACTAACTTTGTAGCAAGTAACTTTGAAATTAGGCCGGAAGGGTGTCATAAAACTTTAACTAAACTTAACCTCAAGGATCAAGCGATTACCACCCAATACGACAGGGAAAGTCTCGTTAACATATTAATGTTCCGAGAATTAAGCGAGTGATTAATGTATTTCTGACACATCATAAATTTGAAGGCGTAAACTTGCAAGGAAACCTATTAGTGTACTTTTTGATTTATAATGCTCTCATGCAGTCTTGGTACTATGCATGATAATGCATAGGAAGCTTTCATATTTTAATCCTGGTTTTCCTAGTAAACTAGTTTTCTGTTAAAAACTATAGAGCAACTAAAGGTTAACTAGTTTGTTACAAGTTTATTAATCTTCATAATTTTCATATGATTCGCGCTGAATCAATACTGACATGAAAAAAAATCTTGAATATTGTCGCTAAATTCGATTGTACATTTTTATTCAACTTCCAGTAACCCCGCATCATTACGCGATTTTCCTATTTTCACTAATTTTAATTTATTTGGTACTTGTTTCCAGTTTTCATTAACTACTAACATCTGCCATTACTGTTTAAGTAGTCACCATGTTAATGTTATCACATATACAAACATTTATTTAATAGATAATTATCGAATAATTAATTACCATGCTTGCAATAAATAGCCGCAAGAAGTAAGAAGTAATTATTTATTAACATAAAATATTTAATTAAATCCTTGCAAATCTGTCATTTATTTACTAATAACAAATTAAATTACGCACGTTCTTTCTTTGGATACGGGATTATTTATTTTACTCATAGAAAAGTGATATAAATTGTGGACTATTTTATGTCTATTCCCACAATGATTATAGAATTAACATTACGTACATGTACGAATATATACCACACGTGTAATTTTGCAAACTAATGCTTTTTGTAATAGCAAATATTTGGCCTTATCCTTGCGTTGACCTATGCTGTTAGCATTCTACGAAATGGAACTGTAATAATGGAAGTAGTAGTCCTCCTTTATTTAGTAAAGGGTTCAGTAGTCCAGCACTAAGAAACGTAACTCCTTGTCTGAATTAACGTATTTTTCAAAATGTAAATTTTTACATAAAGTAAGAACTGCGTTATATTTTCACAGTTGTAATTTTAAATTATAATACATATATATCTTACATTATAATATTATTTTTAAAATGTTATTTTTTAAAAAGATGTGCGGGGTAGTTTCTTTCCCCGCTTCTTCTCCTCCATGTCAAAGCACCTTACGAAGTGGGAGTAGATTCAAAAAATTACGTGCATACGTGTATCTTTGATACGTTTATGAATAAATTATTTTGAATTTGAATAAACAAATTAGTATTTTAATAATATAATATAACACACTCTTTTCCGTTGCATTTTCTGACAGATGGATTTTCTCTTGCCAAAACGAAACCTTTAAAATTTAGAATGAAATCCATCTGCCAGCCAGGAATAGAAAACGAGCGGACCTTGTCACAGAACCCCTGGCTGTAACATTGTCAAAGTCAAGATAGGTACTGCGTTTCTGCGAGTTGCGCTATCCGTTTGTTTTTACGCGCGTGGTCTAGTTGCCCGTGCAATATGCGCGCTATGTGTGCCGCCGGACGCACGGCGCACGCGCATCGTATCAAATGGAGCGGACACATGCGCTTCTAGTGAAACAAGATCAGTAGGAACGTGTAATGTGCGGAAAAATGAGATTTACTGTCATTCGTAGCGTGGTTACAGTACGACTGTTAAGACCACCTACATAGCGGGGAATTTAAGTACTGGCGTTTTGATTTGTTTTTTTTTTAAACCTGTACAATAGTGAAGTTTGAAACACTAGTTACAGTATCTTCTACCAACGTAATTTTTTATACATACACAACCAAATTTTTTTAGAGACGCAACAAATATAAAAATTAAAGATATTTATTTTTGGGACATCTATGGACTTAAGTTTTATAATTTTGACTTTGTAAAATAAATATCAATTTATCTAAGAAATCTATTGTTTGCTCCAATGAAAGTAAAAATTAATATAAAACTATATTTAAACGTTAGACACCCACCTCATTATCTCACCGTATCTCATGCTTCACCTACTAATTGATCTGTACTGTGGCTCAGCCGACTAGATGAGAAAGTCACATTGCATCGCGATAGCTCAAGGAACAAACGGTACCTCACGGTGGTTTCGATATCGACCTCGGCAAGGACGGCAACGATTCTTGTTATTCAACGGTGTAATGGGTTTTTGTGATATACGGAGATGAATGGAATGCGTTTTTGGTACCGTTTCGCCGTGTGATTGTTTCGGAAGCTGATACTCTAGCTAGAACTTGTAGATCTTGTTTGAACAAGTGCCTTGTTGGTCTTCTTACTTTTGTTTTTTATAAGAAGCTTCTTCATGATCGATGGACTAAATCACGCATGGGCGTATAAAATGACGTATTCGCAGTTTGGGTTAAACTTTCCAAGTTTGCTTTAAGATAATCATTCTCATATCTATCGTGTTAACAATTGAGAAAGAATCTGTTTTATTTTAACCTACAAATACTTTTTAATCCTTGCTTAATTGAAAAATTAAACAATTAGTTACCCCTTGTCTAATTATAACTATACAGTGGGTAAGTATAAATTACAGTTTTTTTACGTTTCTCTGTTACATAAAATTCTACTTAAAAGGGAATCGAACCTGCATTCCTTCGAAATACAAAGCCAACAATTAAATTATGAAGATAATCAATCACTCAGACTCAAAGGCTATCTTTGCGGCCATAAAATTTCCTGTACACACAATAAAAAAGTTTGTGAATCACATAATATCACACAATCATGCAAGATTCAATGTTAAACGCGTTTAGAACGTTGGTAAGTATGTGTGGATAGAACAGACATGGCGCGGTAGCTTCCTCGCTGCGGAATGCAGTTGGTCTCGGTTTTTATCATTAGACTGCAGTTCATAAGCTAAGGCAGGCTTCAAAATCGTTGAAAATAAGTTGTCAAACATTTCAAAGTAAACTTACAAGACTATAGGACATTTCTTTGCTTGTATTAAAGTAAACTAGACGACCGTGTGTGCTGGAAATTTAACCATAATTCATTACGTCAAACAATAGACTATAGATTCCATAGACTCCCGGTTAGCAGCTGTCAATGTTAACGACAACTTTCTATCAATAGGAGATTCCGTCTGAAGTTTGTGCGATGTGTATGTTATTGGTTATGATGATGATATTTCTTTAATACTGCATATAATATGCATATAATGCATATAATATACTCTACGTAATGTTACCTCCTCACTAATAACTATTGAAAACCAAACTTCTTTAGTCTAGTGTAGTCTAGTCTAGCCAGTAGGTAATTCGCCTTCGGTTCAGGTCACAAAACAGAGCATTAAGGTCATAATCAATTCAATAGTTCAGCACATTGAACTAGAACAATATATTTAAACACTAACGGATCTAACCGTTCCATTATTTATTATAACATGGATCTTTTTAGATGGTTATAATCTTTTTAGCTTCGAACATCACTAATGAATTAATAATGATAACGATATACCCGAACTGAGCGGTGTAAACGAGCGATTAAACGCAAGACTAACCGCGACATAATATTGTCGCGAAACATAAATACATACGAAACCATTACCCTCTTTCTGACACAGTCGACTAATAAAATAAATTACTTTTAAGCGACTTTTTAAACGACATATTAAGTTCATAATAATGAAATACCTGCCAATTTATGAACTTTAATCTTTGACTCAATATTCATACTAATATTATTACTGCTGACTCTTGACAACAATTTAGACAGAACATATTTCCTTTCGATTTGATTTCTTTAATTTGTACACTCTCACTTTTTACTCTCGATTCGAGTTAAGTCCTATTTGAGAGAGTCAATTGTGCGCTTTCATCGATTACAATGGCTCGTTTTATATTCAGTTCGATTCAAAAGTCGATTCAATCTTGAGTAAACTTTCAGCCATGGCCGTCAACAAACCCAAAATTATTATTTATCAAAGAGAAAAATATGAGATCTCTAACTTAATTTACTAGTATCCTATTTCGTTTCTATAAACCCTACCTATTATGTTATGTTATCCTGTAAAAATTGTTTACATTTATCTGACATTTTTCGTCGATTTGTAAATAGTCTACGTCACTGGATAATAATGTAATTTATATGGGTCAAAGAGTGTTTTAAAATCCGTTGCAAATAAAAAAAAAAAATTTTCCTCTTTAGGTATTATAGTCGTGTAGCTCATCTCTAAACCACGGTTCAAAAAAAGAAGTTAGAAAATAGAAAAAGTTTACCTACAGCATCGAATAATTGATTTTTAAGGAATCGGTCTTCGAAAGTCAATATCTCGTCTCTAAAAACTGAAGGAGGTTAATTGATGTAAGAAAAAAACATAAAATCTTGCAAATAGTGATGTGTTATTTCAGCAACCTATCGCCAAGTCATTGAGCGCGAATATCGTATGAGTTGCAAATCTTCTTTTTTTAATGAAACTTGTAGAGCGAAAGTAATGAATGTTATGGCGCCGTTGCTCTGCACAACGAAATCAACGTATTAACTTTCTCAAGTTGTAGTGTAAAATGCAAATACTTTATTGGTTGCCAGGTATTAAAAGATTTAACTGATGACCTTAGAAGCTTAGGGTTAATACTCGTAGAAGCAAACGCAATAAAATAAATGAGAAAAAAATTTAATTAATTACACATTATCTATATTAATTAATCAAGGATTAAACTTTCGACATATTTTTATAATTAATGCAGGTATTGAGATTTGGCATGGTCAAAGTTTACACAGCGAAGAAGTACACAAAGCTGAATTTAGTTTTAAAACGCTCGCAATTGCAAGTAAAAAATATTGCCTATGAATTGAGACAAATCCAATGATCTCGGAGATTGAAATTGATCAAACCGTTTAAGCTGTAGAGATACAAAGATACATACATACATACTTAACATTATCCTCCGACTAAAATAATATTTCCATAACGCTTAAATAATAATTCCAACTATTCAGCAGTGACAACCCTGGGCCTCGAATTCAAAACAATTCACGTGTTGTTCGATGACCCTATGACCCCCTCATTTCTAGTACTCTTGTTTACAAAACACCAATACTCGAACGTGAACTTTAACCTTCGCTGACAGCTTAGAATCTTAGATCTCTTTAATCTATGAGAGACACCGTTGAACATTTGAAATTTGAACATGTCTTCAGAAATGCCAAAGAATTGATAGCTCAATTTGCTCATTGATATTAAATGATGACTAATAAATTGTATTATTAGGCATTTATATCGATATTATAGCCGTAATGTTAAGGAGTACTTATGTACGAGTATTAGGACCACTTAATTCTAACCATGCAAAGATTGACTATTTTACTTGTCATGTTCAATTAAATATCAACTGTGATATCGCAAATTTTATATTTACGTACCTATGCCTATAAGATGTAATGATCCTATGGTGTTATGGCCGATTTCTACAATAATATTTATTACGATACTAAGGGTCTGTTTCACAATCGATAAGTAAATTACTAGTTTACCGTGTAACTTTAAAGTAGCTTACTTAGAACTTTACTCAACGATTGTGAAACAGGCCCTAAATGTAGAGTCAAAGTACTTACATTTACTAAAGCAAAAATAATCCACACAAAAGTTGTCCGTGATATATGTGACGTCACATGAGTCGCCATGTTGGACCTGGAAGGAAATAATTTGTATTAGTTTTATATCAATAAACGTATTAAGTGTCAATTGTTTTATAATTAAGAATGAAATTATTAAATAGCAATAAAAAGTCAGAAATATTAGTTTTCAAATAAAATCGCATCTAAATCGGTAATAGGTGTTTTTATTAAGAGCTAGAATGCCACACACAGACACGTACAAATTTTAACATCTTTTATTTGGCTTCGGGTGTTAAAGTGCGCCAATAATCATGTACAAAAATTTTATTCATTAGGCTTTATTTAAAGCCACACTACAAGCGGTTACTACTATCTATTAAATAAAACATTTTGTTCCGATTTTATTATTACCGAAACGTCAGTGCTAAAAAGAACCGTAAACTCATTACAATACGACTCTGATTCCTTTTGATATTTCAATACGAAACGCGGCAACACGGTAAGGTTATAATAGTAACCCTAGTAGTATAGAAGTCAGAAATAAAATAGACAACAAAAAGCTACAAACACTCGTAAGAACAGGAGATTATTCTGATGCCGACAACGTGACATTGGCCGTGATCGTTTTACCCGAGAAAGTATAGGTGGCGTTTAGTCACCGCAGGGCTACCAACTACTGCCATATGGTGCGAGGAGGAAACACCGTCAGGTTTTAGTGGGTATACCGCAGTCGCGGGGAGTCCCACATAACCACTCGCTCCCCCTTCGGGCGGGTGGTATGCCTAATGCATTTCCTAACGTTAAAAAAAAGGGCTACCAACTACTGCTTAAGCGAAGAATTTGGATTCCCGCGGCCCCGCGCGCACGTGCGAGAAGGCACTAGGGTGGTTTTACCCGGTAAGTGTCCGGCACGCCCCACCGCCTTTCCTTAAGCGGAGGTAGTCCATGAGCATTTCTCCCCGTAAAAAAGGCTACCAACTTGTTAACAACGCAATTTAACCAATGGTGTACGTTATACACAAAAATAAGCCGATTTACGAGTATGTTTTAAGCTCGGGTGTGAAGATACGTAAACCTATTGATAAGGACCCATGCAATGTAAAGTGGAACACTGTTGGCTGTTTACTATAGCCGTGACATATTATTATCTATTTGTTTTTTATAGATATTCTTAGGACCTACACGCCAGTTCTTATAGGTCAAACATGAAGCAACTAATGATTGTCATTAAAGTGTGCGTTTCAACAAACCAAACCTAACCTAATTTTAACAAACAACCTATTGTTTCTTGCATTCCATTAGTAAAGAGGACCAAACATCGAATGGAAAGTGTACCTTATCTTAAACTCGACACATCACAAGACTCAAAGACCCTGAGGCGAAGTGTGTACATCGCAGGAGCGATAAAGATCCATAAGTGTCTTACGTGCCTACCGCGTAGTAGAAGTGACAAATCAAATCGCTTTGACAGTCCAACGACCTGATTTGTCAAATGTGACAGATCGGATGATAAACCACGCTTTAAATTCACGTAAGAATTGTAATAAACTTAAGAACTATAATGTGCAAATTAAAAATGTTATGAAGTAGTAGCTTAAATCCCGCCTAAGTTAAATATAGTTAGTAAGGCTCTTTAAAACCTAATTAACTCCCCCCCGTACCCCTTTTCGTAAACAAACCGTGAAGTTAATTACTTCCTGAACTAGTAAATGAGTTCGTTTGAACACTAGCTACCATTCTATTTTATAAAAAAAAAAACATAAGTTTAAAAACTATACGCGGGTAACCCTATCAAGCAGATAATATTATGGTTATTTATTTAAACATTTTCACTTATGTAAATGTTATATCTCAGGTTCCAGTTAGCTACGTGGCGTCCGGATATTTGTTACGAATGACTTTATATGAAAGTTCACACATTCCATGGGATTTTTAACTCTCGAATTTTTACAAGCACCATACTGTATGCAGTGTATACCTCATTCTATCATACTCATGAATTTTATTAACGTCTGTTAGTTGAATAACTACACACGATTTAATATTAAACTTTCAATGTATATTTATATATTCCTATAATCTGTGGATGTGTGGTGTTTATAGAAAAAATATTATTAGATAAATTAAAAATAAATGGAAAAAGATTATGAATTTTCTATGAATATAAATAATTTTTATATTAATGAAACTATTTATAAATTATATGAAACTACTTCTAGAAATAGGGGCATCCAAAAACACGCGAAAAATACCGTTATACGTATAAAGCATCATACTTAAAGTTGATTATTCGAATTAATTTAAATTCTAATTATCAAACAGATAGAACAGTTATAAACTTGGTAAGTTTCCACTTTCATGTAAATCAGTTAAAAAATAATTAGGTGTAATTGGAAGCAACCAAACGCAATTATGACTTACAATTTTTTTCTCGTACTATTCCAAAATTGACGTCGAATGGGATAGCACAGTGGCGTATGCTCTTAGTCTTAGCTTAGACTTAGGGTCTAGGAATATACATTATACATATAATTATACACATTTTGGTGGACATTTAAATCTAAGAAACTACACTTTATCAAGTTTTGCTTTGTTCTTTATCATGCGTATGGCGAAGGATCGGAATAAATTACGCGCGTTGGTTTTCCTGTTCGATTATAATGTGGATGTCTTCAAGTCAAGAGTGTATAGGCTTCTTCTAAGTTAGTCCTCTCAACATCTTAGACAAAATCGCCAAATAATATCAGGTGGGATTTTTGTCAGCATTAATTTATTTTTTGTAAAAAAATGTGAAATTATGAATTTAAATGAAATATTTCGTATTTTATTTCTACACTATAACATGGCAAATACTCACATTTTATTGGAAATAGCCTCACAAGTCTATTCAATAATTTTAACTATCCCCAAATTAACATCTCAATAAATGAAATATAACTAACTTAGAAAATCACTACCCGCAACCGCAACACTTAGCAAAGTTAGTAAAACTTAGCTTTTCAAATAGAAAACTATGCGAAATATTCACATCATAAACACAGTTAAAATGATAATTCAATTCATAATTTTATATCAGTTTTTACCGTTTGTTTCTTGACGTTACTGTAATCTTTGCTATAGAAACTCGGTCACGTGGCACCATCATGCTGAATAGTAACTAGAAGAATTTTTAGCAGATCAGTAAATTGGCATTCCACGTCTATCTATATATTAATGCGTGAAGGAAAATTGGAACCTTTTTTGAGACTATTTACACCTACTCGTATTATTAACCTTTCTTACATCCATCTAGAATCAAACGGACTATATGTACTATCTACTGGGCATGAAATCTTTTCCTTTGTATACAGCTTTTTTTAAGAATTGTTATAAAAATAAATATACTTTCTTATACTATGCACATTTTAATTTAATATTTACTCGATAAAAAGTTACTTTTAAAACCTACACATATTAAGATACTTACTAGTAAAACTAAGCGCTATGCTGTGCCAATATTAGGTGTATAATTACATGAATTTCCATCCAGACATTACCTAGAAAACAAGCAGTAACCGAGTTATAATTTTACTAGCTGTTAAATGCGGAGAAATGCGTATTTCCTGTTGCAACTGTAATTTGCAAGATGACTTGACAGTGTCCTAAACATTTATATTACGGTTCACGATACGGCCGTCGTATTATGTGTTGTGTGTGCTATCGTGCATTTCCTCGACATTCTTATGGCCGTTATTATATGGGTAAGTGTTGGTTGGATTGTGCCGACTAGGAATGTACTTAGACGTGAGGGAGATATCAGGGGTTTTTAGTGGATAGGCGGGTATCGTATAGTGGATAGTCCCACATAACCCCTTCTCCCCAGGGGTGGGTATGCCTAATGAATTTCCCTGGAGAAAAATAAAATAAAAAAAGGATGTACTGGAGGTAGGCAATACGATAGTTTACCATTCTAACAAACTTCCTACTTTCCTAACAATGGATACCAATCCTATGACACCTTATATGTTGCATCGTCACAAATGCGTCGCCTCATATGTTGCATCGTCACAAATGTGTCTAACCTTTTGGACTGTATAACTTGCCAAAGAATTTGACATACATACATATACTAAAAACATTTCTTTCTTTCCAGTGCAGTCGGATAAAAGATAAAAAGAAATAAAGAGGAAAATTACTTGCGACAACATTGTCTTAAGTTTTAATAGTACAAACTATCTCTACAGATAACGTTTCTACACAAATGTATCATTAGATTACAAATGTCTCAGGTGCATGTTTTATGAATTAAATCCTATTTTCCCAACATCTAAGACAACTATAGAAAACTTACAAGCTTCTTACATAGCAAGCTGCGTAATGCCATAAGCACGTTCTGTAGCTTTAAGCTTCTCTAAGCTTAAAAGCTACATCAACACAAGCTATAGCTATAAAATATCTATGCAAAAATAAAGATGAAAGGCGACTAGGCCGCGATTTATAGCTAATGTAAGTACTTACACATGTCACTTTTTTATCAGAGAGTTGAATGACAACAGAAACTACTTATATTGATTAGCAGCTAGCAAATGGACATTCCAACTGGTGTAAAGTGGGGGTGTCCCTACAATGATACTAGGACTGTTATAATAATAATAGTAAGCAGATTATAATAAATAACGCTCGTAGCGATCTTAAAATCTCATAGTGTGAACAACTAAGGGTGCAATTGAAAAGTGTAAGTGAGCGATTGTTAATGACAAAAAGACTTAAGAGCTTTTTTAACCGATTTCAAAAAAGAAAGAGGTTATCAATTCTACATGTATGTATGTATTATTATTGAAAATGCAAATTAAAAAATATCAAATCTGATAGTGTTATACAGCATGATATTTTTCAGATAACCTTCAGTTTAAATAAAAATCAAAAAGCATTTTGTTTCTTTGCAGTAAATAAAATTACAGATATTACTCAATAAGATTAAAAAAAACTATTTTAATATCAATTTGTATTTCTGTTATTGGTTTTAAATATTATTACTAAGTTTAAATTATATTCTACGTCTTATTATTTGTTTAGTTATCTGCAAGAATCTCTCTACGGGTAAAGCCTTCCTGCAACGACCGTCGGTTTAATAATCTTCTATTTAAAAGCCTGTACCCTCGCTGTTTCAAATGCTACGGGTGGGAAATCTGGAGCTAATCAAGCGAGATTGGAAGCGAGATCACGTCACGCATTCCGACGGCGTATTATAATGCACTTTCGTTTCGCAAAAACGCTAAGTTTTTGCCGCATGGCTTGCGCCTTTCGGTGTATATGAGCTCGTATATGAGTTCGTACAAGATAAACTTGATACGAGATAAAGATGCTGATTATAGTGAGATTGTATTGAATAGTGATTGGATAATGAGTTGAGCTGAGATTCCATAGCGGATGGAACCCGAGTTATTAAATGAGTTTTAGGTATCACTAGAGAACCTGGTTTTTGGCCGAAGATTAATCGCCCGCGGCTCTACCCGCGTAATTTTCTCGTTTTCGTAATATTTTTTATTACTGCTCCTCTCCTATTCATCTTAGCGTGATGTTATAAGAGCCAATAGCCTTCCTCGATAAATTGACTATATTACACTAAAAGAATTTTTTAAATCGGTCTAGTAGTTCCTGAGATAAGTGCGTTCAAACAAACAAACTCTTTAGCTTTATATTATTAGTACAGAAGTATAAATAAGGAAAAGAACCTATTTGTAGCGCTAGAAAGAGTGCAATATTTATCGAGTGTATATTTGTAGGTACATCCATTTTTTGAGACGCTCTAGAGTCAAAATAGCTATACGGATTTCAACATATAGGGTGTCATTGGATTCATCTCGATTGTGAGAGTGGCAAAGTCTATAAATTTTTGGAAATACCTTCCTGAACATTGGAAGGCAGAAACAGGCAGTCGTTGTTGTTTTTTTATAAATGATTAATAGTTTAACTAGGTAAGTAAAGATGTCACTAATATAGAACTCGTATAGCATTTGGTCATCCCTTTCGATACGACCGTTAACTTTCAAAGGCCGGTACCACTAGAAATGCACTTAACGTTTAAGCAAACAGACGTACGGAAATACTATCAGAAATCTCGTAATGTCCGTACGCGACTGAAATACGAAATTAAAAACATTCCTCATTATGTAAATTTCACTGCATAGCAAAAAATCCATTAGTTGAAAATATCAATGAATGGGAACTAAGGAGAAAATATGCAGTTATATTCACTTTATAATGAAATATTTCTATAGCCTACATACCTTAGATAATAACATTAATTATCATAATGATAATGAAAATAAAAAAAAGGAAACGAATAACAATGACAAACAATATTATTTGTTTGGGAAAACGA
>LGAG01000283.1:263827-284344 GCA_001278395.1 Lerema accius | reverse complement strand
TATTTATAGAGTGTTTATTTGTAGGTACATCCATTTTTTGAGACGCTCTAGAGTCAAAATAGCTATACCGATTTCAACATATAGGGTGTCATTGGATTCATCTCGATTGTGAGAGTGACACAGTCTATAAATTTTTGAAAACACCTTCACAACTTTCGCCAGTGGAGTTTTGTTTTTCTTTTAATGATTAATAGTTTAACTAGGGAAGTGCCGGGTTACTAGTAGTATAACTATTATAGCATTTGGTCATCTCTTTCGATATGACCGTTAACTTTCAAAGGCCGGTACCAATAGAAATGCACTTAACGTTTAAGCAAACAGACGTACGGAAATACTATCAGGAATCTCGTAATGTCTGTACGCGACTGAAATACGAAATTAAAAACATTCCTCACTATGTAAATTTTACTGCATAGCAAAAAATCCATTAGTTGAAAATATCAATGAATGGGAACTAAGGTGAATATATGCAGTTATATTCACTTTATAATGGCCTACATACATACATTATAAAGTCACTTTTATAAATTATTAATACAATATAATTAACTATCATAATGATAAAGATAATAGAAAAAATAACAATGACAAACAATATTGTTTGTATGGGAAAAACGACGTAACAAAAACACAATTAAAATTAATAATGGAAAACCTATATCGCCTGTTGTCTACATGAAAAATCAATTAATTTCTGAGGAAGAAATTACCAATATTAATTTGAATATACCTATTTTTTATGTTATTAAAATAGTAAACGAGCTGACAGTGCCACCAACCCCTGCCACCCATGGACATCGTAACAAACTACGAGTAGGACTAAGGCGGGACTGTTAGTGTTAAATAACGAAATCTCTTAAATATTACTTGAAATGTGTGATTTCCTTTACAAGGTTTAGGTACGTAAAACTGCGTGCTAAATTAGACAAGTTAAAAAAGGCCAGTACTTTTGTTATAGTAGAGCCATTACAAACGTGCAGACTACGTCATCGATCATTTTATCACTCACTCCCACATTCCAGCGAGAGTTCCGATATACCTATAGGTAAGTGTGAACGAGAGATATGATAAAATGATTGATGACGTAGTTTGCACGTTTGTAATGGCCCAGCTATAGTGTAACTCACCAGCCAAATTTCCGCCGACTCGTATTCTTCGTTCTCCAAACTGTCATTGTTCTAGCACTGCACTAACATGAACGATTGTCACCTTCGCGCCCTCGCGTTGTATCTACAACTGTTTCCTAACATAATCCCTCAGATTTGCACTACACTACACTGCTGCTAACAACCTGAAAAAGAAGAAAAAAAACCGTTAATTCAAAGTCCAATGTTGATAAGTACTTGTCGTACCTACAATGTCGAAATTCACGACTAAAATTATGAATGTCCTCTTGAGCTATCCTGTGTATGACATAACTAATAGAACCTGTGAACATATTTTGACGCTGACTGTCAAAAAATGTGTTAATAAATAGGGTGTCAGACCCGAATACAAAACAATTTAAAATATAACTGATTCACTTTTAGGGATCGGAAAGGAATAGATGAGACCTGAAATAAAAATAATATTACCTAAATGGCAGTGGAACATTTTTGAGGATCAGACGGGAATAATTCTAAATGATAAGTCAATTTAAATTGCCTGTGTTACATCAATTCATTCATTCATTAACACTCATCTGCCGAAGGTAGAGTTAGTCTTTAAAAGTTGCATTTTCTCAGTTGAATCTTAAAAAAAACACCTTTTACAAGTGTTTCAAACACAATTCGTCTAATACTCTCAACATTCTACATCATTAAAAATTTCGCATGACCAATCGACAAATACCGGAACAAGAAAAGTAAAAAGATTCTACAACTTTTATAAAACACGATATCAAACATACAATGACGATTTCACCGTGCTACTGATACACGTCTAAATTATCATAGTGTGTCGCGACTCGGGTAACGGGGCTTCGTAATTAATACCAATAGAGTAACAGAAAAACAGTAAGCACACGGCATTAACAGTTTTTATTACGTAGATTACATTCTCGACAGAGGCCAAAGATTCCACGACTACCTATTTAAAAAATAATTGCGTTGCTCTTTATGAAAATCCTCCTGTCTGAATTGATACTGACCCTTGATTAAGTAGGTTCTTATTGTTGTAGTAAACATTGTTCTGTGATTTTTACAGTAGGTACTTATTATAGTAAACATTATTCTACATTTTTTTTGGTAACTTTAACAGTATTTATGTAAGCTTTCAAAAAATGTTCATCATATTGTATGCCTTTTGATATGACAGTATTTCAATATCTTTAAATTTATTTATTTTAGTTCTACTGATTGCTTGTAGAAGATCGACAAAAGCTTCACCTACTGGATCGAATTGAGAACTAAACCACACTCAGTAAAGAGCATACTTAGTACATTCCAGTCGTCTAGGAGTTTACGAACAAACACTCATAAATACAAATAGACATTAGACACATGAGATTATTTTTTATCTCTAACTCGTAGTGTTATTTTCGAATGTCTGCCCCAGAAAGGAGCAGAATTCGGGTTCTATTGCTTTATTTCATTGTCATAATACCTATGTAATAAGTTTAAAAAGAAAATATTATGTTTTTTATCCTCTTTCCTCATAACGTAAGATTAAAATCGCATGCAAAATTAAAATAAAACATCTTGACACTTTCTCCTTAAAATCAAGCGCGACATGCCACCGAAATCCTTAAACGACTAACGAAACAGCAATAAATATAGGAACAATTTTATTTAATCTCGCATTAAACGTTTAAATTACATTAATTTACGCACCTTGATGTTATTTTACGATAATACGCGTAACGTAACATCGCATCGTCACGCGTAACTTTCGTACACCGTCTTTACTCTTTACCGAAACTTTTTGAATGGCTCATTGTTGACGTTCTGAATATTTTGCCCAGCGGCTTCGTAAAAACCTCTCTGCATACCGGAGTCTCCATTGAAAATAGCACCGTATCACCGACACAAAGATATCAAAATGACTTGTTGCTGCATCATCGTATAATTCGAACATTCTCAGCCTCTTAAAGTTCGTAGTAAGTTAAATTAGGCACCCAACAGTGATTTTTGAACAACATACTTGTGGCCGTGTCTTCTGATGTTCAGAATACGAGATTGTTCTCATGTTATCGAGATTGTGGTACAAAACGGTTGGACAGAAACGAAGTTTCGCATTTGTATTCAACAAATGCTTACCTTTGTTTCTTGTCAGCAAGAAGAATTCTCGTCTTGTTAGCTTTTACCGAGTTGTTGGGAACGAAATTCGAAGTCTGGCGAGGACTTTTAACCCTATAACTAACCTATAACTTGCTCGCTTAAAAATATTTTTAGTATTTGTTTTAGTATAGTGGCAACGGAAACACAAAATTTGTGAAATATTTCAGCTTTCTAGCCATCACGGTTTCTGAGATACAGCCTGATGACAGACAGACAGCGGAGGCTTAGTAATAGGGTTCCGTTCTTACCTTTTAGGTACGGAACAATATAAAAGACGAAAATAATTATTACCTTTGAATTTATTTTAACTCTACTTTTTTAGGAAAATATATGTGATTTTTTTCAATGTTAATACATTTGAATTTGAATAATTTCAAAGTCACTTCGTCGCTGTCGGCTCCGTTTTACGTATCATGATTGTGTTACAACTTTACCTTTGCGAAATATCACACTCAAACATTTCCCCATAATTCTTAAAAAAGGGTCCAAAAAGAGTTACGTTTTATTATATAAATCTGACAAACATGATTTCCATATTAGTATAACCCATCTTAAGTAATAGACCTTACTTGGATAGTCAAACACCACGTCTAGAATAAACGCAACCAAATACTTTCTACGACGCAAACATACGTGTAAACAGCGCCGTACATAAGCTATACCGTTAGCGAAACAGCCAAAAGCTTTGCTGTGTGTATTTATGTGTGTGTGTCGAACACACTAACTCTTAAGTCACTAACAATGTATTAAAAACATTTTTTAACACATCGCCGCTGGTAAAAAAAATGTATTATTGACATAGAAGTCGCTAACGGGCTTGCAATTTGCTTAGTGTTATAATTAAGCCAATAAACAGCTTACTTGCCCTCGAAAGCGTAAGCGCTCTGATAATGGATTATAATAACAGTTTTAAACGTGTAAATTAAGGTACTTATAAGTTTAAGTATGTACGACTAGCGTATATTTCGACGGAAGATAGAGCAGCTTTACATTTTATCTTATTATCAAATTTAAGAAAGTACTAGAACTTTTTCTTTCATGGTTTGAAAATAACAAACAAGCTTAAAGTGCCACCATCCCTTCCCAAATAATAATACTATTATTGTTACTGCAGGTTAGTTCTGTTAGTAGTCTAGTTAGTTAATTTGTCCCATTTGAAGTCGGTTAAAAGATGCGTTGCTACCTCTGAGGACAGATGATCGCCTTTTATATAGGTACTTTGGCACTCAAGTGAAGACTACCAACACAGATAACTACGAAAATCATTATTTTGTAATGGTTATTTGTTACAACTGGTTATTTACAACTTAGGGCAAGATAAAAAAAAAGATTATATCGCCACTGGAAAGGCAAAACTACTAAAGCGCCAAAATACCTAAAATGCGTTTTTTATACCGTTGGATTAGGTTTTTTTTTCAGAATGGTGTAGGTCTCATTGCAATCTCATTGCAAGCATTATTTAAAAAGATAGTGGCGCTTTAGCAGCGACATTTTTCGCTTTTCTCGATCCGTCTCTTTTACTTACCCAAAACAAATTATAATTATGTTTTGTTTTTATTTTGGAGGTCCCCACTTTATACATCTTTATGTATAATACCTACATATTTAACCGTACATCCATAGTTTCATTACCGTTGTGCAAATGACCAACTTGTGGGAAGATATCAAACTCCCGCATAGGTTAACGTAGCGGAAACCGTGTCCAATTATGTCTCGGAAAAACGTGAAATTTACAAGGAATAGGACGGCGAATGTCCATTTTAGATCATTGATATGCTTCTGATGCATCGGAATTGAACCGGCTGATAAAGAATAGCCCGTTATAGATCGATATTCAAAGCACTAAATATTTATGAGATTATTGTGAAGAACGATAGGGTTATAGCGCGTTAATTTGAATAAAATAAAGGATATAAATCATAGTTTAGTTGGTTATCAAGCGTATTCATTGCGATTTTAAATGGCAAATGGTGACTGTTCTGGCATTAGGTATGTGTAATGCAATGTGTAATATCTATTTCTTTCATACAAAATAAATTACATCATACTTTAATTTAAGTTGTTTCGTCCCATGGTGAAATATACATATCCTACCTCCCGAAGAGACATATAACTTGTAAGGACTCCCTTTAAATATTATTTAGTTTATTTTACGGTCTATAATTACCTACCACATGTCTCTGTTACTTAAATATACAAGTAATAGACTATGGTAATTGCTAAATACTTTGTTAAAATTCAAAGCCTTTACTTGATACACTTCTAAAGATAATATCACAGTCGACAGCGAAATTCTGACAATGTTCTCTTAGTAATAGACCAATTGGCACATTAGGGTAAAGAACCCTAAAAACGTCACCGCCAATACTTACATTTACTTGTATCTACAGTAAGTTCAAATGGCAAACTGCAACGTGGTTGGGTAATCCAGATAGTGATCTAGGTGGAATGACTTTACCTTGTAGTCTAAGCATCAAGATGACGATAACTTGGCGAGGAATAAACCAGGTATCGAGCAATCGGATAGCCAAGAATTTATTGTGATTTGTTCATGGTACAGGATCATTATTTATGATAACTTTGTTGGAATTAGGTTCTTGTACTATCCTTTGCGTAGGTTAATAATGCTCAATTTTATTCACTTTTTCTTATTGTTTGTGAACGTAATGATTTTGGTTATTAAAATAGTAACGGTCTACTAGTAAATGTGAATACTGCTTGACTGGTTTATTCTTTTTGAAGTTTTTTGACACTGTATTATCTCTCTTCAGCAGCGTTTTCATCTACTATAAAGTGATTTACGTGCCATATAAAACAAATGAAGAAAGAATTTCCTCGACAAAATAGAATGGCTTATAACAGTGACGTCATCATTCTACCTAAAACTATTATACATTTCTATTAGACTTATTATATTCCATTCTTCATTCCAACTTTATAATATTCCATTACTTATAACTAATCTAATAACCTGACAGGAGTTCCAATAATGTTTCATGATAGAAATCTTAGTCATAACACTGTGCTGTAGAAGATATATCACGTTAATTTCTACAGTTTTATTTACATTGCAAGTTCTATACCTTGTTATAATATGTTAGATCAAACAAGGGTGTCAATGAAAGCAAAATAGGTTATGTTCACAAAGATTACTCATCAAAACTTAATTTAATCGAACGACACGATATCATAACTCATCCTACATTGATCCTAATCTGTCAGTGAGTACATCAAAGATTATAAAACTTTTGAGAATGTTCATCATATTCGTAACCAGCAAGGTGAGTGTTTTAAGAGGGCTAAAGAAAAAAAAATCTAACTTAGTTACTCATAATAATAATCGTCAAATACCTCATTATCTCAGCACTGTCTAGATTGACCATCTGACCATACTCTTATCCATCAATAAGCAGATGCCACCATCTTAGCCATGATAGAAACAGGTAGATTTGGACTTAAGTTAGAATATACTAACACCCTTATTTTACATTTCTATAACCACTACTTCTTTACCCCTTCTACATTAAATTTCTTATAGTTATAAGCATATACATTGCAACAAAATTGAACCAACCACATTTTACAAGATTTTATTCCGTTTCACTTGTTAGCAATAACTTTAAAAGAAATAAACATTCTAATATAATTCAACTAAAAGCTAAGAGGGTTTTAGTAATTACTAATCCCTCCCCCTCCTCTCACGCCCGCTCCACCACCCATGTCAATAAAAAGTCAAAGTAAACGTATCTTTAACCTATAAACAATTTAAAATAGGCAAAGCAAAGACAAAAGACCTTCCCACATGAAGAATTATTTTCCAAATATTACTGGAGTACCAATGTACTGTATCTTCTGAACTAACAATCTTTGCCGTAGGCGTATTATCGGTTCATTGATTATGAGGTTAGAGCTAGTAATTACATCGGCTCCCGATACTCTTCACGAATTAATGCCACAGATGTTAACGATATTACATCTCGCTCGAGGCGATACCTGCCGTGTGATTAAGGACTCAGAATAATAGGACCAATATAATGATACGTGGAAGAAATGGGTGCGTGTACCCTGTACGCGTCGGTAGTGACGTCATGTTTTAATTTGTAGTTTCATCAAAATTAATTAATAGTTTTAAATTTTAAGTATAAAATTAAGACTTTTAATAAATATGTTTAACGACATTTTAAGAAGAACTAGTAATTACTAACGTATAGATTACGTAAATTCGAAAATAAAGCAAAAAATATTTTATAGTTTAGTAAAAAACTTAAACTAAATATTTATTGAGAGGGCCGAATAGTATTTTAAAGGTTTTTGTTTGTGTAGAAATCTTCGAATCAGTGATCTTTAACTTTTTCCTTCAGTGCAGCATCAAGTTAGGTAGCCCGATATAAATAATTCATGTGTAAGTTTCAAAAAGGCTAACGATTGTCATGTTTTGTATAGAAATGTCCGCCCTTAAACAATACAATGGTTTCATTAGGACAGCGATACGTAAATATCTTATTTATGCACATGTTTAACATAAAAAGTAACAAAAACTAACATGTCCAAATCAGTGCTTATAATTTTTTTTTACCATTTTGTTCTTGCTGTAGTTTCAGTTTAAAAATAAATGCTTTTGACTTTTGCACAATTGATTAATGATGATGCCTTCGGTAATACATCTAAAACGGTAATAAATACAATATTATTTATCTACATACATGACCATAATAACAAAATATTTTATCTATAAGTATTAAAGATATTTTCAAAAAATAATTTTACCTTTTTACCTTTTATTTCAGGCAGTGAAATAACTATTTATCTCCTTAAATATAACTGTTACTAATAAAGCGCCTACTATTTTAAGAGCACTAAAAAACCTTCGAATATTTGAAACTAAATAAGATTTTTCTACGTTATTTTTTTCTTTACTAAAAAAATTATAACTTGATCTTTTTTTTAAGTGTTGCCATAAAAACGAGGGTCTCTCTTACTGGTTAGTTCCACTTGGTCCAAACGAGCAGCATCCGCAGTTAATACATATAAAGCGCTACTACTTGATAATGAGAGCGATGTTGCATTAATTTCAGAGAAAATCGGAACAATTGTTTACAAGATCGCGCGTCCGTTACATTTTTAATTTCAAATGTACCGGTACGGCCATAGATGTACAGTTTTATAGACAGAACACATAGAGATATACGGAATTACGGACGAACCAAAAATAAATTGTTATTATATTTGTACAGTGGTCGCTTTCATTTTTATCTTAAGGTTTCGTTTTAAATATTTCAATTGTTATTCATATTTGATAGTTCATTATTCGAATTCATTAATTTCGATCTTTGTCATTTTCACTGTAACAAATAAAAAACTTTCTCAAAATCCGATGAATGCTACCATGACATAACTAGAAAATTTAATTTATACAGATGTACCTAACAAAAGTCAGCAACCTTTTTTCTTTATCCATTTCAGAAAATGTCGAATAAAGCATGAATACAAACGTACTATCTTTATTCATAATAACAAATTCGGTGCGTATTTTGCAATAGCAATTATTAACATTTAGAATTTATGTGCCAGTTCTATACATTCTAAAGTCAATGTTACGGTACCTATTCATTCGTTGGCGTGCAACTTGCGTGTACGTATCGAGCCGCGGGGAAATACATTTTCTACCGTAACACATATAGAAATAGGAAACAATTTGCCTTGAAGACACCTATTTTCATTAATAAGCCTCAGTCGTGTGTCATTCAAATTACTTCGATTTTCAAATTTAGAATATTTACATTCTTCATCGATTCTTAGAATGATGTTGCACTCATAAAATCCATTGACGGTCGATCTATGCCAAAAGAAGGCATTTCGACATTGCCATTTCTTTAGCAAGCATTAACCTAAACGACTTGAAGGATTTCAACATGTGAAATATGATTAGATTCATCATCAAAAGTGCCAAAAATTATCCAAATTCCATCCATAAATAAAATTATCATCCTCTGTACCAGTGCAATTTTTCTTAGGCAATAAAGAAACAATTAAGGGTAAGACTAACACACGGGGCAAGACTAACACTGTCTATTATCTCGATACGTATAGCTTAAATACGAAATTCTTTCAGTCTGTAAGATAGAACAAACGTAAATGTTCTCGGCTAAAACACACACATGTCTTGCCCCGTGTGTTAGTCTTGCCCCACCTTACCTTATATACAGATAATAAAAAGCAATTCCACAGTTTATTAATTGTTAAAGAGCGCTCGAAATGGAACTCTCACTGGTAGACTAGCGGAATTCATACAGTCATTAATTTATTAATGTATACGGAGAGATCTTTCTGAGTGACGCACCGACTCACAGCTCGCGAATAGGGTTACCAAATGGACTACTAAAATTAAGTATTGAAAAGTAACCTAACCTAAGTTTATACGAATAAACGATTAGGATACATGCATGTAGAGCGAATCATATTTTGAGTTCTTAATAAGGACGTAACATAACTATAGTAAAAAATATCATTGCAAAAAAAAAAAGTAAAAACTAGTTATAAACAGAGAAAAAAGGGAAGAACAATTTATGTATCGTAAGATTTACTAAATAACTCATGCAATTTTGAAATCAGAAAATAAAACTAGATACTAATCTATGCTAATAACTAAGACATTATCTCTATACGATTTACTTATCAGTTATAAACGGAAAGAAGAAATAAATTACTTATAATTTTAATTTATAATCAACTACGTACTTCGTAATTTCAATAACCTATGATGTCATGATAGTTCTATTTACAAACAATAAACATATTCCTCCTCATTATAATAAAGTATTAGGCTCAATGAGTATGGAAAGGGGGATTCATAATAGATCGTCGTATTAATATTTAAGGACCCGGGGCAGAAATAAATAGCTTTTTGATATGACCCTACACTCACGCCTACTAACGATTGGGGTCCAAATGACAGGAATAAGCGGTTTTTTTTTATTTCTAATGTATCAAGGATAGGTAATATACGACTAAATAAGCAAATAGGCTCAACCAATTAATAGACCACTACACGCAAAGGTCTCTTATAACTAATGAGACTTAAAGAATCCTTAACCACGCTGATCCAGTGGGATTGGTGGAAACTTTAAAGTAAAGAAAAAGTACCTAAAGACCATGAGAATAATTATCGACATTTTCATACACTACATAAAACTAAAGTTTAAATTAGAATAAATTCAAAAACGATTGCACCACATATAAAGAATTGTCAACTAGGCTCAACCTCTCCCGGTATCACATAAATTGACTTTTATCTACATAAATTATTACGGTCAGTATGTTCTTATAAAATAAATTACGTACCACAGATTTAATTATGAACTGTCCGCGCTACACGTGGTCGAAATGACACCGATATATCAAACCGGCAAAGGAATCAACGATGGCTGCTGAATAATTTGTGGCCATAAGTATTTCGATTACAAACCATTTTTTCGAAGGAGACATTCTAAATATGTAAGGAAATACGTTGATTATGAACGTGACTCAATTTGAAATTAGTTGGGTCTCACTTTATTGTAAGCTGAATGAAGTATGCTTCAAGGCAATTGTATAGTTTTACGATAAAGACAACATACAAAAGAATGCAATAGTTTTGAACATGGATTAATTAGGAATTATTTTATTGTAAGGTTAGTTCACTTTGTTGTAAGTCGAAATATAACAATCTACAACTTTTAAAACTAAAACCTGACTACTAAATAGGACACTAAAAGTCTAAAAAGTACAAAACGCAAGCAAAATCAAGAACAAGAGCTAACAATATGTTCTAAGTAATCCCTTTCATTTGAGACCCATTAATATACATTTTTTTCAGGATTTTATGTCTTCTATAAAGCGCCATATTTAATTTAATGTGACCTCTCATTTATTAGAATTCAGAGATTTAAACTAGATTAATATTTATAAATATTAAATACATACCAGTCTAAATAATACACTATATAGTCGGGTAAAAAAGAAAACGGTACAGATCATTAATTTAACAACAAGTCTCTGTCGCGTTTTTAAATGTCAAGTGTTATTTTACAAAGTGACTATTAAGCCTAGTGCTAAAAAACTAATCTACTTCATCTATATTATAATGGTACTAACTTCGAAATTTAAATCTATTATGATCAAATTTATTACTGTCGTCATTATTCATTGTTTAAAACCATTTATTACAACTTTAAGTATCTTCTTATCTTCTTACATTATACTAAAATATAAAGTTGGGGTGGGCTCTGTTTGTCTGTGTGTTTGAAAGAGCATCACGTAAAAGCGGCTGATTTGACAGAACTATGGATTAAATACATAAATAATCCTTAACTCGGGGGGTTATTTAGGCTTTATTGTACTTAAATCAGTCCACTCTATAAAAAATTATAAAAAAAAAATGGGACTTCTCAAACTGACGTGACTGACATCTGACATGGTCAGCCATATTGAAAAAACATACAACAGTAGTAGTTGTTTATTTTAACCTAAAAGATACACCGAAGCGAGGGCGGGTCCACTAGTTAAAAATAATGTCATTAATGATCGCATGGAATGTGTAGTGATTTTGATCTATGATAATCGAGAATCAGAATGGAAATCAGAGAGAATTTTCTACAGGATGCAGAGAAGTTGTACTCGTCGTAATTGAAACTATGAAAGACAAATGATTCATGTTATGACGATGGAAATATTTATAAAGGTCAGTCCACACTATCGTGCTTTCTATCAAGGTTGTTTGATTGAATAAAGATAAATAATTTGCAATGATAAATTAATAAAAGATAAATTAATAGTTATAAACAGAATAGTGACGATGGACCCTACAATTTTCAAAAAACTGTTTTTAATTTTCATAATTTCTCTATTTACATTAGGCACAGTGTAAACAAACAACATTAGACAACTCACAAGTACTAATAATCATAAAAAGAAAAATAAATCCCCATAAAGTGACGTTCATAAAGCATAATTATTTTTTATAATTTAATGCATTTACATATTTTGGTTTTTATTTTTAAATTTTCGTTTTACGAAAAACAAAACACCGATTCACAATATGAAAGTGAGAGAGTGTTTATTAATTTATTATTCAAGACTATTCAATTCAATTTGAATATTGCCGTCCGATTTACAACGGACTATAATCGGTTGTCTGCGCTTAGCATTACAAGCGGCGCCTCGACAGATCGAGCTTTCAGAGCAAGCTGCGCGGGTGGGCGGAAAGCTCTCTACGATAGCTTTAAGCTTGTTGGCTGGGAACTATTCGCAAACAAATCACCGTTAGTAATATCAGACATTTAGCGTAAAATGATATTGTAAGCGCTACAAACCTGGACCTAAGTCTGCTAACTTTTAATGCTTAAATTGTGTCTCAGTTTCGGTAGAATAGTTTGGCGTATTTACGATATCATTAACTTAATTTAGACAATGTGTTAAATGACGCAGAATAGATTCGATTTGATCTAATCTCTTCTCTATTATAACGGGTTTAGAAATCTTTCGGGTAACTATCCGTGGCCTGTATTGACCCATTTTTAATTTATGGGTTGAAATTAGTAAGGTTTCCACATCAACCAGTGACGTAGTTCCGCGCTAAATACCGGCTGGTTATAATTAAAATCGTATGTGATTAGATCATATCGTTATGATCGAGTACCAGAAAGCACATTTTCTTGCGAAGAGCACAGATGTTATCTGCAGTGGTTCGGATGTAATTATTGGTTTCAAAATTTTGCGTGCGCCGTATGAATACTATTATGTGTATAACTACTTAGTTTTAATGTAAATATACTGGGGTATATATGTAAAACACTTCTGAAATGAATACGTTTTTAAAAGGAAAAACGAGGGGTTTTAAAAAGTTAACATACATGTACTTTTATTACCCAACTGTGTCACCAGGAAGCTAATGTTTTTTGCGGGTATTTGAGTAAGTATTAATCATTCTGAATAACATTTTGAAATTTGGTAATCATTCTTTAACTTAAACAAGCACTTAAAAATACATTCCGTTTATAACTATCAAATATGGTACTTTCTACGTAACAAAACTTTCCTTTTATACTCGTATTATTACTAATCACTGCCATTATTTTTGTTAAACTGTTTTCTAAAAGTCACTTTTTTCATCCACTAGTTGGATGACCAGTGCATTTACGATAGTTTCTTCTCCGCAATGTTACACTAAACGTTTTTGCATATTCATCGTTTTCAAATATTTCTCACTCATCTACATATCCCCAATGCATTAATAAATACCATATATTTAAACATGACTATATGATAATTTTAGAGTAATAGTTGTCTCTTAGTTGAACATCAATCGCCTCAAGGTTGGTGTAATTCGATTTCTATACAATTTAGAGTAGGAACTAATGAAATTATTTGTTTCATATTTGATTTACTATAACTAAATAGGGTTCCGTTTTTACCTTTTAGTTACAGGACCCTAAAAAAGGTTCAATCGATTAAGCTGACTTTTTTAAGATTTGCGAAGAAAATATTTAAAAAAAAGCTTTAGGTTACTCTACTTACCAAAACCACGAAAAATTTGGATGGAAATTTTATACGAAAAATTCAACAAAATTGACATGTTTAAAATATCACGATAAAAGTTATTCTAAGGATAGTAAGTATAATTATTTAAGTATGAATTAGTGTTGCTACACAACGTCTGCCAGGTCAGCTAGTATGTATAAAGATCATATCTCATACAAGCACTGATTCACTCGGACGTATCTTGCAAGTGAAACCCGTGAAAGACACGCGTATGGGAGACAGTTAATTAGAGTTTATTTACGGTTAACCCACTTCACGTTAAATTGCGGCGAATATGTATCAAAATTGGTGCGTTTCCCGCTATACAAAAGCTGTTATGTCGTTTACAACAGGAAAACAAGATGAAGAAATAACGAGGATTGTATGGATCTTGTAAAAAACTTACTAATTGACATTTCATTTTTTTAACAGACCATTTACGTCGGTACCTATTACGTAAATGTCAAGAAAGGGCAGTTTACCTATTTTGAAGTATTAATCAGTATTAATAAGTTAAATGAAACGCTTACCTACGTCGATATGAAAAGAGGGAGTATGAAAAGAGTAGAAATAAAGGGAAATCAATTGTAAAGTAATAAGACACATCTTTGAAGGAAAATATCGTTCTGTGACAGTCCTTAAAGTGTCTCAATTTCGCGTATTTTATACTGCGAAAGTATAAAATAATAACTTATTTTATTATTACTTCTCTATATATTTTCGTCACGATTTCTTTTCCAAAACTGCTAGTAAGAATTCCTTTAGACTACATTTTTCCGATTGGCAACATTTATAAAACATGATAAACTACTACATTTGGTAATACTTGGTAGTAACTTCGGTAGTAAAAGAAACCGAATGAACTTATTTACTACGCACTACTGCTTCAAGTCAATAGCAGATGTTAAGGCACCTGTCAACTTAAGCCGTAAAAAGGCATATCAGCTGGCTTAACTGAAGAATAGGATAGGACAGTAAGTAGGTTTTTTTATATAAAAGTCACCACAATTATGAATTAGTGTAATGAGAATTATCTCATGTATTGTAGTTTTTTTTAGAAAAGAAAGTATTTAAAAAAATTTATCAAAAAGCAGATAACTTAAAAAAAAACTGTAATAATTCGAACATAATAAATTGTTTATAGACCATTCAAATATGATGTTGAAATTAAAAAACTATAAAATTCGAAATTTTAATTTGGAGAAACATACTTAATTGAAATCGCGTAATTTGATGGCTTTATTTTTTTTAAGTACCTAATTATTGGTTGTTGGTTGCCAACTAAATAATTGGGTTTTTTAAATTCTTATTTACTGTAAAATTCGCAATCACTTTGCGACTATCACTTAGTCGTCAACTATTATTAAAACCTATTTATACTAGCTCAACGTAAAAGATAAATATGGTGCTAGAATAATAATTATAGTGTTCCAAATTTTAAATCTATGTATGTATGTATTTGTTATATTATGTATAAATATAGAATAATAAATATTCAATGCTGATCGGACTTTCATAAACCCTATAATGTATAAATATATGTACAAATTCTGCTTATAAAAAAAAAATCCAAATCCAATAAGTAGTTTCGAAGCTACGCTTGGATAAAAATACATAAGAGTACATACGTCTATGAAATTTTGTATATTTGTTTAGAAAGCCCTTCTAGATAATCCTGTGTGAAAATTTCGTAGTTTCATTAATATTACATATGTACAATATAGTACTAATAACCTCATTTTTTGAAGTCTTTTAAAAAAATAGCTATCCTCAGTAGCTAAAGCTAAAATACCTACTTATTTACAACATTAAATTCTTCCAAGTCTGTGGTCAGTGCGATACCGTTATAATTCTGTGACAGCTTTTGCAAACATGTTAGGCAACACGACATAAATGTAAATTTACACTTTTTATACGACATAAATTATGTCCAATATTTATACCTATACGACATACGACCAGTAGTTATTTATACTTAGTTTACATTAAAATAATATTAGTAATATTTTTATTTACCAGTTGAAAAATAAAACTGATTTTTAAACCAAATTTTACGTCATAATATAAGCATAACGTAATTTTTTTAATTCATTCTTAATTATATAGTATGCATATCACACTTATGCGTAGATCTATATGTCAATTTAATAAAAAAGTGTCAAGTTTCAATAATATCTCGGTCTAATAGTTTCGAAGTCAAGGATTAACAGCCGAGAGAGCTTTCTCTCATTATAATATTTACTAACGAGCGTGCTGGATTCGGACATTCTTCACAAATTAACATGCAAGCTAGTTAAAAATAGTTTTAAACTCCCGTAGTATAAAAGTAGATTATAATATAACTAACATATAAGCAGTTATTATACTTTTGAAAAACTGTAAGTTGAGTGATAGACTCGATAAAAGTTAAACGTAATTTTCAATTTAAACTACGGTTTAAATTTGGGAATTAATTGTACCAAAATGTATGTGAGTTATTGATTCAGTAAACCTAGATTTGAAATATTATATAATTGCGGATTTTTTACTACATTAAAAAAATAAAGTTATTTTTAGTAGCTTCAAAAGATTTTATTTCTCTTTCTCTAATATCGAAACACAAGAAAATTACTTATTTCTTTTTAATAAGTTACTAAGCTTTTGCTTACAATTTTGATTCAAAAATCAGAACATACTTAGGCCCATTTTTTATTACATTAACATGCGTATTTAATAAATCAAATGCTTGTCAAACGAAGTGGGCGTTAAATTTCCCCATAATTTCCCTGCTTACTACTACAAGCTTCATTATTACATTTATGTACAGGTAAAAATTAATAAATGTGTTCAAAGAGCAAGTCACGATAGTATTTCCCATCGTGTACACAAGGTGTAAAAACTTTGTGAAATTCACTATTGACACTCTTGTATAGGTTAGCGCCCGTTGATGTCTTTTGTAACTACCATAGCACGTCGTGAACTTTGTCGGAACGATGGTATCTCCTATCAGGGAAACGATCACTGTTCTCTTTATAGACAACAAAACAAATGCTACGATTCATACATACAGCCTTCATAAAAAAGTTTCTAATAATTTTCCATTAGCTTTCGAGTTTTAAAGTTTTTAGTTTCTAGTTTTTACCAATTCACCAAAATGTTGATGCTGATTGCTGACACACTTATTAACAATTTCACCGGTTTAGAATCGTAATAAAATACAAATCGAATTCGAATCGAATCAAAACATAACCCAAATCGGTCGTACTCGATCCAGTCGCCTCGTCGTGTCGGTCGTATACTCACTCACCTCGTATGAAATATCGAAATCCACAGCACAGTCCACACAACACAGCGTTTGAAAATAGAACAAGGGGATAGGGTTGCGCCACGCACGTGTCGATGCGATGTCGATGTGACGCGACGTGTGGTCGTTACGACGGTCGCGGGAGACTGGCGCGCCGCCGCGTCTGCCTGGCACCTGCCTCCTCCCGCGGTTAGTGACAAGTGTCCAACTATCGATATCGATGCTTGATTGGACAGCGGACCTATTCCGCTAACTTACAATTTCTCTATCGCGATAATTGTGGCACGAATGCGATTTAGCTCTGATAATGACGTCATCTATTCTGTACTCGTTTACACATTGTTGGAAATAACTTGACAAAATTGCAAATGGGCCAAATTATAATAACTAGACGCAGTTTAAGACACAATTGAAATATCAGAAAAGTAGCAGACTTGGGCCTTAGTAAACTCACTTACCGCAATAGCCACAACTCCACAAGTTGATAATTTACTTACGTGATCCTTTTACATTGATCTATTCTTGCTTTGATAAAGCATCTCATGGTTTAACATTGATATTCAGAACTGAGATTTAAATTTGACCTGGATTTCAGTTAAATTTGGCCTTATTTAAAAATACTCACTACTAGATTTCAAATTATTATGTAGATAAGTATAGCAAAGAGCGCTCCGTAAAGTTCTTAAAAGTTATGTGAAATGTTGTAATAGGAAACCCGAGCCAGATCTGCCATAGTCTGATAGATAGTTGCTTCCTTACTAAAAATATGCCTTTTCGAAGAAATACCTACCTAGGACTATAATAAACGTACTTACGTTTATTACTACACCACTTACATTTTTGCAGCCGCTGAAATTTTTTGATACTTACTTTCATTCACAGGTCTTTTCATTCACCGGTGAATCATAACAACCTATTCGCTATCATCCGACATTCATAACAAAGTAACATGCTGCCAATCGATAAGCCATCAATAACTATCGACAAGCTCACCGATCATCGCGACACCCCTCAACGAAACGTAGACACATAGTACTTACACCGACTGATCAAATTAATTACCGTCTCATCTCGACGCCGCAGCCAAGAAACGTTCGCGTCGAAAAAATCTTCCATCTCTATCTAGCACACACTAAAATGTTGAAAATAAATATTGCTGTCTCTGTCTGTCACGTATAAAGAATGTACAGAATCTCCGTCGGTAGCGCGTGCCGAATGTGAAACGGGAAGTTTTCACCTGTGACTGTGAATGAACGAATCCGTTGTCGGTGCCTTTGATGTATTGCTTAACAGCTGACAATAGCCAAATGTTTCAAGGCAATTTAGACGCTGTATCTATGGATTAGAGTTCACAACGTAAAAGATGCGGAAGAACGGTTCATTCTTCGTAATATACGCAGCCAATAACGAACGAGATTGTATATTCGTTAGAAAAGACAAATGTTTGCTAACGGTGCAAATGGGATGACGATGAATTAAAACTTGCCCACCTCCATGAATTAATAGCTTTTTTAAACTTTCTTAACTCAATTCCAAGTTCTTTCGTTAAATTAGAACTTCACTTCAACTTAAAAAAAGTGGACTCATTCAGTTCTCCACCTTACAATATCACCGGCATCTTATTAATATACTCCCATACAAAGTATACCTACTAATGGGTTCAAAATCATAAAAAGGGTAGAAAAATCTTTATCAAACCCACCTTATCGCGCTTGAAGTAAATTCTAAGGGTTCATGTTGAATACCATTAAGTTTCTATTCGAAATATCGGCGTCAAAAAAATTATGAGATTTTTCCATTCAGGAGACTATTTCATTTTCACATTTCGTTCATGTAGGTAGATAACAAGCTGAAATGCAGACGCTTGCTGTGCCTCTATCACACGTCATCCACGAACATCTGGGACAAGTCCTAAATAGGACTGTAGGAGATTTAGTTAGTTGGTTAATGGATCTTCTTAGTGTTAGTTAAATAATATTTTTGTTGATATCCGTTAGGTATACCTACCCACTGTAATCATTATCAGCAAAGGTAAGCCCTGTTAGTAGCTGATATCCAAGATGATGATAAACACTTACATTCTAGTGACACGTTAGCTTATTTGTTCTTTTAGCTACCTATTCCTATAAAAAATCTGTGAACTTAGTACGCCATAACTTTCCCATAGGGGAATTTGAACTCTCATAAAGGGTTAACTGTAGTTCAGATAAGTAGACACGAAAGACTATAAGGCTTCAGTTTCAGAAACAATTGTTTTGATTGATTTGATTTGGGGGGAGGGGGACACTAAACACCCTAGCTAAGGCCAAAAAGACCTTGAGTAAATCGGACCCAGCTAAATACGAATCGTTCATACTTCGTCGTCATCGTTTTTACTTTAACTAGGCAATTTTTTCATTACATTAATTCTTGAAAATCGGTTCGCCCCATCCGCACAACATCCTGTGCTCCCTTAGTCGACACTGTCCGCTATTAAGAACCTTTCTTCGTCATCGGTTATCGATTCGACGAACGAAGACCCGTTACCGACCCGTTTAGGTCATAGCAGGGTGTTTGACTAGTTAGGACTCAACTCGGTATGGAAACAACGCAAATTTTCCTCTAACGATCGTATCGATATTTGCGAGAGTAATTAATCGATTGATTTATTATACTGATAATTACATGCTGACTTGGTGTTAATAAGTAAATACAAAGTAACATAACGATAAAGATAGCCTTTAGAGCCTATAAACTTAACATTCTTTGAAAGGATTCTATTCTAAGTGTATTTACCTAAGGCTACATTCACATAACTGGTAAAGGGAAAGAAACAAGTGTTTAGTTGGTAATAGTACTGTATGTTCATCTGAACTCAGCCTAATAAGTAAGACTTTAACTTCAGCAAGACCATGTAATTAAGATCTTTGGCTTAATTCACTTTGAATGAAGTATAATAATAGTAAATATTCAGTAGGGCAGATTTTTTTTTCATTTTTGCTTCAACTAAATCTGTTTTTAATTAATTTTTAAACCTTTTTAATACTTGCCAAAGTCTGTCAGTATTTTATTCTATTGTTTATTTAAATTTTTTCAAGTTACTTCACATAGATATAGTGACTGAAACTAAAATGCCAGTTTATTATATAATTTCCTTCTAACTCAGATTTTGCTAGTGTTTAAGAGGGATCTAATAATAAAAGAGTTATGTATGTCTGTTATTTTATTTTCATTTAAATAATTAAGAAACAAACAGCTACTACTCACTCCCACATGTAAAAATCAATATTTCAAATTATTATAATTATCTAGCTGACCCGGCGCACTTCGTATCGCCTCAAAAATCAATAAAAAATCAATCATGATAAAAATTCCGGATCGATTCATTAGATTACGATTACGACTAAAAACTATGATTTAATTTAAAATATCAGGAATCCT
>LGAG01000283.1:249476-263491 GCA_001278395.1 Lerema accius | reverse complement strand
ATAATTCATAAAACAATATGAATTTATACAATTATTTAAGTTTACAATTAATGTTTTTAAATAACATTGTTAAAAATCTTAAAACGAAAAAAAACTTAGAATAACATAAAGATAACAGATTACAAATTATAAATATCTCCACATACTTGCAAGATATACATGTATAGAAGACAGTCTGCCCTTCATCAGCCGATCTCAACTGTAATGTTGCATATGACATTCTATCGTTGCCACATTTAGGACATTTTCTTTCAACCACTGGTCCTTCAGGATTGTCCATATTTAATATATTTTCATTGGTTGCCGTTGACAAACTGTTGAAGTGAATTGTGTAATTGAACTTCAAGTTGGTGAAATCTGAAATTAAATTTAAGTGGTACAACACCAACCTTATTAGGTAGGCAACTTAGTGATGGTGGATTTTGTAAGAAATAAGGTTTAAAAATCATTTATAACTATTTAGTATTGGCTTTTTGAGTATTCAACTACATACAATTTTATTTAATTAATTTGTACGCTATAATTATGAATATTAGCCAGTTAACTTACATGACAAACTTGATAGTGAAATTTCAACTTACTTTCAGCATCATAAACTGATTTACAAGCATAGCACTTGACAGAACCAAACTCTTGCAGGAGAGGTAATATTGAACCGCACTTCCCACAAAATCCTGTACTGGCCGTTAATGGTGATGTGTCTGTCATGCTGTAAAAGAAATTCACAAATCTATTAAAAAAAGTAAAGAAATCATTAAGTTAGATTAGAGGTTAGAAAGCTCATTATTGTTATGGGTTGTCTCAAGAGATCAAGAGCAGTCAAAAGTATTGTTTGCTTACTTGCTACTAACTTTAGTACAGTTTATTAATAAATAAAACTATAAAATTGATAACACAAGTTGTTTATGTACATTAACCTCTTTTATTTCTTTTATGACTCCCGGTTCCGATTTTCTGTCATCGATAGCGTCACTCACTGTCAGGTATATTCATAGTAGTCTTTGACTGTCAGTGTCAATGTCAAGTGTCATTGTTATTATTTTCTAATGTTACTGATATTTTGGACGATTTTATTTTAGCCAGGAGGTCGACGACATCCCACAGGCTCAAGCTTCAGAAGAATCAGGGCAATATTTGTGGCAATATATTATTTTATTATGGATACCAAGACTTTTCTTTTCGAGTTGTGAAAATGTGCCGCTTGGTTCCCCTTTTTAAATAAAAATACAGTTTTCAATATTCTTTATTCTATATTTAATGTAACAACTATACTGTAATATTATAAATAATTCTTATCTGTGGTATGACAATTTTGTGAATGACAGATGTCCGAATGAAAGGGATGCGATCGAGCAATTTATTAAATAGCGTGTGCATTGTATCGATATTTTGAAAGATGTTGAGACTCAGTATAGGTTCTTTCAATTAGATGATTTCTTTATTTATTCTGATAGGTGTTGTAAAAAAAAATCAAATCAATCTAAATACTCAAATACAGTTTCGTTTCAAATAACAAATTAAAAGTGTCCCGAAGGCCGAACTGATGCGACGGTACCACCTCTGCTAGCCCTGCTAGTAGAAAAATAGTCATAAATAAAGAATACAGGGTAGATCGATGCTAGAGTCTGATAATATATTCCATGGATTACTATTGTAAGTATTAAAATTGATTTCAATAAATAAATCACGTTAGGTTTTTAATCATTTATAATATTATATTAATAACGTTATAGGTGCAGATTCACTTTAAATTTTATTTGTGTAATTTTGACGTGTTTCAATAAATTTATTGTATTTATTTATAAGTAAAAAAAAAGGTACCTACTCACTTACATAATGCACCTATATGCTCAATTACATAATCCGTACCATACCATCCAATGTATAATTATTACCCGTCACGTATCAAATACTATTATTTTATCGACACAAAAATCGAGTTGGTAGTATTCCAATATGTCGATTCAAATAAATATCGAATCGATTTGAATGTGAACATCACATCCCTATTCCAAATTCTGAATCGGCGTCTTTTCTTCGCTAAGAAAGTTACGTGAATTTGTTTTGTTTAATTTTTGCGTGAGAAACATAGTGGACTTATTTATTTAAGCAGTTTTTGTGTCATGAGTTTTAAAACATTATAATGTAAGTAAAAAAATCGATTCATGGACCATAACAAACATGTTTTACACTTATTTAATTTATGCCGGGAATCGTAGCAAACATGCTTCAGTATTTTTATGTTGTTTTGTGTTTATTCCTATAATTTATTCAATTTATCATTATTCTTGCGATTACGAACAATATCTTTACTCTTAGGTATTGTTATCTTCGCAGTTATTATGTTTTATCTGGCATAAACAGCAAGACGAGTGGCTGAACCTAGAGCTCAATAATATCGTAGAAAAACTCAACTGAAATAGTCAAGTTTTACAAAAGTTTTATTTCATTTTCAGTAACTACTGCTGTTGTTTAGTAATATGGATGATTCAATGGATACAAGTTTGGGTTACACCCCGGATTCTACTCAGGCTATGGATTCTGAGCCCAGCGGCAGTAATCTCCCAGCAGCAGGGCCTCAGAGTGGAAAACATGAGGAGTTTTCAGTAGAGAAAGTTCTGGATAGAAGAGTGAAGAACGGAAAGGTTGAATACCTTCTTAAATGGAAAGGATATTCTAAGTAAGTGTAACATATTACAGTTTATATCATAGGTTATGACTACTGGTGCTTCTATTTGGGTTACTCCCAATTTGTCATAGTCCAGGCGATATCCAGGGTTTTATAAAGGGGTCCAGGTTAAACCCAGACATTTTTATATCCAAGGAATGTTAATCTTATAGATTGGCTACAAATTAATTCAAATCTTTGTCCTTTGTTTTTCAAGTAGTGGTTACCAAGTAGTGCATTAGACTTGTTTATTTATCGGTCACTTAAATGGCTTTTCTTACCCTAACACTGGCAAGACAGGGTTACTATTAACTAACCTATACAATTGTCATCTATTACAAAAATCCTGTTATAATTAAAACTTCCTTAGTAACTGTTCCAATAAAACTTCTTTAGCAACCATTTAACTTACAATCAGGCCCTAGAATCTCATATGAGTGCTCTTAAATTACAGTGATGACAATACATGGGAACCTGAAGATAACCTGGATTGTCCAGAACTTATATCAGCTTATGAGGATGCTCGTTTAAAGAGAGAAAGGGAGTCGGCTACCACTGTTCCTGATGCAGGAGAAGAAGGACTTTCCACACGAAAGAGGTCTCGTCGGAATGATAAGAAGAAAAGAGTAGAGGTGTGTTTTAAAAAATATAACTCATTCAACTCATCCACGGTTCAGTAGTTAATAATTAAAAAGAATTACTGTGTAAAAGAATTGTGTTTTCTGGTAATTTTGCCAAACAATGACAAGTAAAATAATGCATAGGCATGCATGCATACATATAAACATACTCACACACTCATTTTTGTTCAGTAAGTGAACAAGATGTGTAACATAGACATACAATTAAGATTACATTCACAAACTAGTAAGCCTAAATAATGATGTTATTGATTTCATGCTTTATAATTCTGAGCATAAGTATGTTTATCCGATGTTGGGTTAAGGGATGGTATGTTATGGTTACTTTTATATTACAACATGTATACATACTTAAAACTTGCATATTTCTTTTTCAGGAAATTGAGAAACCAAGAGGACTTGCCAGGGGATTGCCGCCAGAAAAAATATTGGCCGGTCAACTATTTCATGGCACACTATACTTTTTAGTGAAATGGTAAATCGTTTTCTTTATTATACTGTATTCAAATTTCAATAAATCAAACAGTCTTGAACAATTGATTTTGAAATCATAGCTAATGTTTTAAAATAGTGGTAAATAGAGTACAGTGGTAGTAAAACATTCCTAGCTATTTTAGGAAATTGTTTGATTTTGTACCCTAATTTGAGGTTTACTGAGTCTTATCGAAAATATAATGTTATTAAAGTAATAATAATAATAATTATTGATAACAAAATTCATTGCATACAGGCAATCAATAAGATTATTATCCACTTTTCGTTGTTGTTTCTTTACTTATGAACCATGTGGCTTGTTAGAATCTTTGTGAGTGAAAAAAAATCTAGTCATGGTCACTTCGCATGTTATACCAGTTGCATTAAGTTTTTTTTCTTTTTTTTTTTTAAGTAATGTTTATTTAATTTATTTTCAGGCGAGGTTGTACAGAAGTGGACGTAGTACCGGGGCACGAATTAGGCACGGCGTATGCCGACTTCGTCATCAGCTACTATGAAAGATGTGCTCCGTTCAGCGTCAGACATACTGTGGGGAAGGTGCCACGGCCAGCGCCTGAGGTAAGACATACATACATACATACATGTTTCATATAATTATTATGTCTATATCTGTAGGTGTGTGAAGAGTTAACGGAAAACTGTACACGAATGCGTAAGAAGTATGTTACTCCAGTGTATGTCTATTTGTTTGGCACACTTTGAAGCCTAATAATACCCTTCGAGTATTATGTAACGAAATTAGGGGGGTCTTGTAAAATGTTACGACGCGTTACGTAAGTTTGAACATCGCGTTACGTAACATTTTTTTTAATAATAAAATAAAGTAGGGGATATTTCTTCTAACTCCGGAAAACGACACTATTTCAAAAAAATGGTCATTTGTTTATGACGTAACATTTAGGCAGGAGAACAGAAAAATGTTACGGCGAGTTACTTTGTCAAAAATTATGTTATGTAATTCCTCGTTTTTTTTGTCGTGACTTAAAAGGTAAACAATTTTGGCACTACTTTTATTCATTTCACTAATTTTAAAAAATATTTAGAAGTCTGCAGAAATTTATTTTAACATTCAATTATTGTTTATTCTTTAATTTTTTTAATTTGTGTCTTTCTTATTTTTAAATCTATAATTACAATAAAAAGACAGTGTAAGATTGTTTACCTTTTATATCACGACGAAAAAAACGAGGTATAATATTTCAACGCTCCCTAAACGGCTTGATGGATTTAAACATTATGGGGTGTCATTTAATTCGTCGTTTATTTTTTTTTTAATGACTACTGGTTTTAATTTTTTTAAACATATTTCAGCTTCCACCAGAAGAGATAACAGAGGTAACAACAGAGACTGCGATGGACACGTCACAAGTTGAAGACAATGTAATACCCAGTGTATCTGAAGAAGGTAAACATTTATATATCTATGCCTTAAAGTATACTACACTACTGTCTGTCCCCTTAAAAATTATTTTGTAGAAATATTACATTGATACCATGAGAATCAGTATCAAAGATAATGGTAAAATGTGATGTATGGCTCCCTGCAAAGTTTCATTCAAATCTATTTAACTATACACAAATTATCATAGGGGATCATAAAAAGTCAGGATGGTCTAACAGTTAGACTCTAACTACTCTTATTGCCGAACATAAATAAATATTTACATCATTCTGGGCAACATTCAATAGGTATAAAACCTATTACATGTTCTAAATTTTATATGTGCCTTTAATCTATCAACGGTTAGAACCTGAACATCTAAACATCTTCGCTAAATTCCACATTTATAATAATATTAGGATTATTAAAAATAGTAGCAAGGAAAGAGGGCTAATAGGATTAGTAAGAATAATATAATATACCATTTATGTATTTTTGTTTTCAGTGCCACCTGAAAGTTCAACGATACCCATTCCAGAGACTGACAGCCAGCCGATAGAAGTACCTGTCAATTGACAGTTCTACAATGACATTAATATTATGAATGACTATTGACAGATTTTTACTGCATAGGAAATGAGCAATAGATCATTTTATAGTGTTATTAGGGAGTGTTTAAATATTATGTAACACAATTTTTGATGATAATGACTATGTAAAGAAAATTCCCAAATGACCATTTTTATCTAAAAAAAAAAAGTTGCCATTTTATTTTAAAAAGTTGCCATTTTATCAAAAAAAAAATCCGACCTGGAGAATGCTGTTCCCGACATTTTTAGTAATTTTTAGTAATAAAAAATAACAATGTTACATAACGCCTTTTTTGATCCCTCCCCAGATTGCGTTACGTAATATTTAAACGACTCCTTCGTAGAATTAGGGTAGTTAAATTATGTTTAAAATTAAGATGACTATAAAATAAATAAGACGAAAATAAAATTACAATAGGGTACATGGATTTTTTTTACATTTAATATTATCTGTTGTATCCAAAAATGTTTGTACAAAAGTCGCACCAATTGTAAATTTAGTAATGATAGAATATTATGTAGATAAGAAATTTATCTAAATATCTTCGAATGGAATTAATTATCTGTTCGTGTTTAAATAAATAAAACAATAAAAATTGTAAACATAGTAAATAATGTAACATAAGCAATTAAGGGATTCACTTAATGTGAACGATGTATGTACAATAAATCGTAAGAAATCAAATAATATTTTTTATTTAATAACTTCATTATAATTACAAGTAATATTACATTTGTCTGGATCCCTGTATAAACATTAAATCTTAAAATTAATAAATGCTTCATCATGCTTTTCTCGAAAGTGATAATCGTTATTTTGATATCAACATAATTTATCATGAATTAACAGTTTTTACGAAACATTTCTCATATTTAAATATAGTTTTTACTATTTCACATAATATCAATGATAAACCCCACATACTAACCGTCAGGTTTTTTGTATTTCTATGAATGGTTACTAGTAGACCAATAACACGTTGGAGACACTACTCGTTTAAAAGCCGACAACCAAGTCTAGCATTTATCAATGTTCAGCGCAACCCGTCGAGTTTGGCAAACGAGCCAATACTCGACAACTTCATTGTTGAGCTTCATCAACTCAGTTTGTTGAGGAACCGCGAGATGGAGCTAATGTCTTCACATTCAGGAATCACTTTGCCCTTATATTTGACGCAGGAGTCAGCGCAAAGTGGACCTTCGAACCAGGCGCCCAGCATTCTCTTGCAAAGAGCACAGTTTTCTATGCAGATCTCTAAGGGATCGTAGCCGACAGCTGTGGGCGAAATAGTATATGTTAGAATTAAAACTGAAGTAACATGGACGTTCATAGGCTTTGATTTGGTAATTGAACTTCAAAATCTTACTACGATATTAAATTATATTGTTATATCGATCTAAATGTAAAAAAATCAATAGCAAATTAACCCAATATGAAGTGGTAAAAAAAGTTATGGCTCCCTTTATGGGGGTCAAGTCTCCTATCCAATACGTATATTTTCCCTATTTATACAACTATTTTTTTTTGAGAACTCCTTGATAACAGAAACCTTATTCACACACACATTCATAAGCAAAAATGTAGCTAAACAATGCAGCTTAAGGTACAAAACGTGGATATACTCTTCACGGGCTATACCTAGTCTAACAATGTCAATAAAGTAGAACATAAGATTCGCACAGAAGTACCGTCCGATTCGTCACGAGGTCAAGTGTAAGCGACTAAGGTGATATTGCATAACGTGACTATGGCGAAAGTGAACCTGCTAAATCGCGGATTGGGGTCATTGCCTCGCGCTTCTGCCATTTCCAAGTACTTGTACTGTTTGAAACTAAGCTGGAATTGCTATAAGGAAAACGTTGATACAGACACTATCTACGATGAATAATGAGTTCTTAAGTGTACAGAATCTATGTCACAGAATAGATGAACTAGTTACATAGTTACCTGTCTATAATTATCTATACTTACCGTTTATTGTGTAAGTACAAATATCGTATCTTTTTAATGGCAAATTCATCAGGTGCAATCCTCTAGTAATAGGTATAAGAACAAGCAATAATAGGGATTATCCGTAATTTAAGTCACACAAAGTTCATGATTTTTTCTCAGACCCGCAGACCCGTAAGGAGTATTAAAAGTATCTACTCCTTCTTTACTTACCAATAGCAGGATTAGCGTCTACATGTTGAAATGAAGACAGTAACGCCGCTGCCGTGAACAGGAAAGTCATCGAAGTTTGGGAGTTCACCATTTTCCGGGAACCTGAAAAACAGTGAAGCGTCAATCGTCATACAGTATTTTAAACCGAAATATCTAGAATAGAATCTAATTAAATTCCAATTTACACCTTACAATAAAGTACTCTACCGATCCAAATACGCTCAAAAAAATTGTATTTAAGTTATACCAGCCAACCAAAAGATATCCTAATGTCAAAAAAAAACTTGAATAATTAGAAAAAGAAACTAAGCAAACAAGATACTCGTACAGATATTCTTCTCTGACATTCTTAAGCTTAATTTGACATAAAAGGGTTTAGTAAAATATAAGAATGCCTTACGATTACCATTCCACAGTATCCTCTTCCCATTTAAGACCAAGCAGGTTAGGCTCTCCTGGCGAACAACAGCCAATAAATCTTACAAGTTTGCAGTGCGAAGAAAGTTAAGTTATCTAGTAGATTGCAAGTTTTAAACATAAGTAGATACATAAGTTAAGCACTTGTTTTGGGTATGGAGAAGTTCGTAACTCGGTAACAATATTCTGGCACAAATCTGGCTTCATGTAATTTCGCGGAATCTTGGTGTAATTACCAAGTACCTACTCGTACAATAATGGTCTATCTATATTTGGCAACTCGTGGTTTGTGGTTCTTTGACTTTCGTGCTGACACGGAAAATAATAATTAGGTACGGTATATAATTAGTGTGTAGTCAAAAGACTACATTTCTTTTTACACAGGCAAGAAAAAGTGAGTAGGTAGGTACTTATTGAAATTATTCTCGTTATAAAGTTAAGTTTAAAATAGTTCTTTGAATTTAATAGGGGAGCAAAACTTTTTCCGTCTTATTTCTTCAATTCAAACCGAAGCGATTAGTATATCTAATCGATAGCTATTTTAACAGATTGCAGATATTTTAATGGTATCCGACCGAATCTGAAGGACGAACGCCAAGAAATATACTCAACTATAACCTACTGATAATTATCAACAACATAATAATAATATGTATACGCCGTAATGACTCTTCTCTTTCAATCACATAATTATAACTTAACTATTATTGACATAAGCCGTTAGGTTTTTTCAACGATTGATTCAATAATAAATAAACTATAATACGCAACAGTATTAACAAAGCTAATTAAAATGCAAACACAATGAATGATTTAAATAATTTTAATTGTATAATTCCATTCTTAGAATCACAATAGCTCCAATTATATCGTTATTATGAACATGCTTTATTATTTACTTTTATTTTACAAGTGTAATTGATGTGAAAGCAAATTGGGGTGTAGGTATGAATAAATAATTATCTAAACCTTTTTACCTACGAGTTTGCTTTAGATTAGAGGATGCTTTCTAAGATTTTTACCCGACTTCGACTGGAGGAGTACAATGTTTTCCGAGTTATCAATGTACGAGTATGTATGAGATGTAATTTTTCTAGCACGCCTGACAAATTATGATTATGACTTAATTTTACATTTTACCATCAATTTAGGACATTATTTGCTAGTACTTGGATTGCTTTAATAAACATGAACACAATTAAATAAGGTATTATTCTGTACATACAACTATAAACAGGTAATTAGCCTACAATGACCATCATAACACATTTCATATTAAAACCATTGTTCAGTCAGAGAACAGAACTACGGAAATAACGCCTTTAGACAGAATATTCTAGAAGATCTAAAAATACACACAGGGTCTTGAGATTGCGTTCTTTACAAGCTGCTCTTTCTGATTTCAAATACATAGATTTTAATAAGAAAACTGTAGAAACCTAAGAAAATACAAAACGAGTGCTTAATAAGAAACTCTTTATTTATGAAGCAACGCGAAGTTTGTTTCGAGACAAGGAATTCTTAAAGTACTTCGGTAACCGTTCTGAATTTTTATTACAGCTTGTTATTGTTTTCGTGGTAATAACAGTAGAATCTTAATGTGTACCTAATAAGAATGCTAATTATTAGTACTTTTAAATACTTTTGTGATTCATTTCTGAAGCAGTTTATTAAGAAATTTATTCTAGTGCCTTTTTCTATTGACGTAAAAGTTGTCTATACAAAAAAATAAAATAAGACCGTCTGTTTGTAGTATTAAAATAACCGTTTTTAATTCAATATAATTATGTAACATTTTTTACAATTTTTGTCTCTTTCCGACGAATCTCTCGAACGAGTGGACCGATTTTGACGGGGCTTTCACTATCAGATAGATGAAGTTGCAGCTTTATTATGGTGAAAGAATTTTTGAAATCGGTCCAATAGTATTTGTGTGGAAATTATTACTTTTTATATTTGTTACTTGATATATTTTAGGACAGTGAACTAGTATGTACCTACTGTATGTCAATTTTGTAATTTCGAAAATTAATTCGCAACACACCGTTTACACAAGTTAATCATGCGTCTTATTTATTTTGTAAGTATTATGATTTCGTCAAAAATTTATGAACTTTCAAACATCCAAATATTTATTCGTATTTAAAATATTTCAAAGATACTGATCCCATTGGTAGGTATCGATAGATATAATTTGGCTTTTTAATTACCTACTCAACTATTTAATTGATTGAGTTATTTATGGATATAATTATACGACTCAATGTCATCTATATGAGTGTATTTTGTTATGAAATTGGTCTCATGTCGAGTGGGAAGTGGGTTGTGTTCCGGGTTGATTTTCTATCGTACACGCGGAAGAGTGGACTTACGACTTTACGGACCTGTCTAGTATTATAAATGTAATACAAACAATACAATTATATGAATTAAAACGTAATATGTGTAACGTAAGTATAACTCATACAAGTAAGTTTAATGTTAAGTAACTGTCATTACAATTTAAAAATCGATTTGTACGATTTATTTCTAGATGGATATTGTATAACTATAATTATACATACTTAAAGCACGTTTGTATAAAATGTTTGCCTACTTACCTTTAACATGTATGACATGATACTGTAATAAAATTCCCTGTTGTCAAAAAATATATTATAGTATTTGTATTTGTAGGGAATCGAACCCGGTACCCCTTGCTTGGTACACAAGGGCATTAATGGTCATTATCCTCTGTACTCTTTGCTTATTAGTATTTGAAATATTTACAATAAAGTAGAAAAGAAAAATAAATACGTTACATTAAAAATACAAACTCAATCTCCTATATAAACGTTAAAGTATTTTGACAAAATATACAAACGAAATGTAAGCGAACATTACGACTTTATCATATTAAACTCACTCAAAATAATGACATTCTATTTTTTGTTGATGTCGTTAAAACGAAATGCATGTTTAAAATGCAAATATTATACGAATAAAACACATTAAATAAATAACTTTAACTGCAAAATAAACTTGTATCTTAAAAATACATTTTATTCCACAAAAACTATTGCTCTACATTACGCAAATCTAAGACAATTATCTAAAACACGGTGTTACGTAAGAAATACTGGTTTACGAACCAGCTTACTTTAAATAGGACATGCACTTCTAGTCTTTATAACACTATCTAAAACACAGATGAATTAATTCAAAAGGTACGTAATAATAAAATCTGTTTAAAAAGTCCTTTTAACTTATCCCCTCGTACATAAACAAAACGCGAGCGTTCATAAAACTTATATCATAAACAGTTTGTACAACTTCTAAAGCACTCACCGCTTTTATCGTATTCACATGCCCAGCTAAATAATTCACATCGGCCAGTACTAGAAAATGCCTGCTAATCCACACACTGAACATAAGGCTTGAATTGTCGGTCAATAACGTAAAAGTTTGCGCACTAAAAAATTCGTCCTTATCAACGACCGATCGTAAATGATATGACTTTAAATAAGTATGTAGGCTTACGCTATGAACGACGGCTTTGATAGCGGTGGGGAGGCTTCATGGCATATGCCAGGAATCTCAGGAAACGAATGTGTCGTACTTTTCCAAACCCGAAACTTCTAAATAGGAAACCGGTTTTCGTATAGTAACATGGATAAGACATTTAGGAAGTTTATTTTTTTTAACTGAAATATTTGACAGACAAATGAATGGGCTACTTTATTAGTGTCGTTCATTATGTAATACTTAATCATCCACGCATTGATATTACCAATTATAGGATAAAAAAGAAAGTATTTCGTCCTATAGTGTTTCAACTTTTACCTTCAACCTGTAATAGTTGAAATGTTTCAATGTTTATTTCAATTTTACAAGAAGAAAAATACATTAAACAATGTTATTGAATTAATTTCTACGGTTTTATAAACTGGTTAACATAAAAAACGTTGTATCGTGACTAGACGTCACGAAAACATTATACTTGTTAATTCATCGCACAAAAAACCATAATAAAGATGACTCATAAAAAATCATCATTCTAAAATTAAACAAAGATCGACATATTATAAAACTTATATTTTTATGGCCAGATAAAAACCAGAAATTTATTCTAGGAAGGACATATTTAACATATCTGACACAATAAACATAAATAAAATATTTAAATTTCAGTTATTTTTAAACTTTTTTGAGATCGGTGTTGTGGATTTTTTTAGTGTTCACAAAAGCAAAAAGGATTTCGAAAACGACCATTTTTTTATTGTGAAATCAATTTTTGAAGCATTATTATTGTATTATTGTCTTATAGTTTTCTAAAAATAATTATGGGTCGAAAATAGTTGAAAAATATAAATCATACATTTTTTTTCTCTAACCTGTATGAAACTGATTGCAGAACTTTTCATTTTAAAGCGTCTTAACCACACTGAGTCATAGATGGCTTATACGAATCAGTTGTTAGTTAAATAAATAAGTTTTACTACGTGTGAAAACAAGTGAAATCGAGAGTGGATCCATACGACTCTTTACACCAAATCAGGTCGCACAGCCTCCAAAGATAGCCCTAGGCTGAACGCGTATACACAGATGATACTCTGGGGGCCATTCTATAACAATCACGAATTAATATAACAATACACCACCATTCTCTTTCAATTGTCACGGTATTTATAACGAAATTAATGGATTACCTAAAGAGAATTGAAGCCTCGATTAGAATTGGCAAACTTAGCGTAATTCCACTACAAAATTACACTACAATCAAAATTATAAGCAGAATATTCATAGCTATAATAATTTAAACTTCGGTACAGAATCACCCGACTTTTAGGACAAAGGTGGTTATACTTCCGCCTTAACGAATGAAAAGTCAAATGTAAGTAACCTCTACACTACGTGCACGGTGCATTAACATTAATTATTGCTGTGTCATACATGGCTGGGGTAATTACCCGTACATCAAGGCGGTATAACTCGGAAACTGCAATGGATGTAGAAAAACGGGTTGGTTCGTTCGCGAGCTCCCTTACATTTAGGAAGCGGTTCGGCTTATCACACGATCTATTTTAATCTTAACACTTCCTAATATGAAGAGTTGTAATCCTGCCGGAAATATAGCAGCTTTGATAGATTTTCGGTCGTCTCTCAATTTCCGTGTATGAAATCATTTGTATGAGAATACGTACGGGGCGTAGTAGCTATTAACGATTCGATAGTATTTCCTGTGTTCGGTTTGACTTAATTTTATTGCTGTAATGACGGTTTCGGCAGCGCTATATAAAGCTTGTTAAACAGCCGTTTGCGGTTACGCAAATCTTTTTGTCATTTTCTTTTATCGCATTTTGAAATTACTTTTTAAAATGGATTTATTCACTAGCAGATAATGATATTGTACAAAGAGAAGTTCTAGTAGTTAATCTTCTTTAAATCCTTATTATTACGGTAGCTTAATTTCACAGAATTAGATAAAAATGTTAATTACACGCCTATGGCCGAGGAAATAATAATTATGTCAAATGACATTACCTAAATGACATACCTATTGTTTTGTTTGAGATATTTAACAACTGTTACAGGTATTAAAAAAATATGGATATTAGGTAGGACTGGCTGGTAACAGTGGTTATTTCTTTTAAACATTCTATTGTTTTGGAGCTGTCAG
>LGAG01000283.1:223941-249093 GCA_001278395.1 Lerema accius | reverse complement strand
AACAACAAAAAATATTCCAAAATATTTCGATCCAATCCAATTCTAAAACCTAACCGTATTTCGTATTTAATCAAGATCCAACACCCCACTTGCAGATTACATCCAGAATAGCACTGAAATTTCATTTTCATCCTAAAATCTTGGGCGATTCCGTGAAATGGATAATAAACGAGCCTATCCACTTTAAAACTCCATTTTCGGCACCTCATCTTCCATGCTGGCAAGAATGAGGTTCTTGTCAGTGCCCTGCGGTTTCTTGGGTTCAAGAGCTGCCCTCATTTCGAGAGCCCTCGTGTCTGTCTCCAAGGATTGCTCCTTATCGTTCAGGTCAATCGCAATCTTGATTGACGCCGCCTCCAGAGCATTGTAAGTGGCTCTGAAAAAGCATGAAATTGGTATTAGGATTGGGCGTTATTTATTTATGAGTTTTGTTTATTTTTGATCTATGGCGTAATATGGTTACCAGGGAAATATTTAAATAATTAATTTATCTGTTATCGGTCTGGGTGTATGTTCGTGTATTTCTGTGTTGTCCATGGCACCCACGATATAGGGCATACTACTGTGGGGTTATGAGTAGCTTTTATTTAGTTATATTTTTTTATCTAATATACCTATCTATTTTTTTGTAGGAACTTATATTCGGTTTAAATTTCCTCTGCTTTTACACGTTCGAATCAATTACTGAACTAGGAATCGACGGTCTCTGCCACCATCTATTTCCACGCCCCAAAGGACGGAGGTCATTATCGGGTAACAAATCGTTATAACCCGAATCTCTATACCGAAAATATTTTAAGAATCAGGCCATGACTATTCAAAGGGGCTGCCAACATAGGAAGCTAGAATATACAAGAGAATAAACCCACATAAAATACGAAAGGAATAAAATAAATAAATATTCTCGAGCAAGAGTGTATTCGGTTCTTAGTAAGCACAGATCGTTTCATAGATTAAAGAGTAGAACAGATGGAATGGTAGAAAAATAACGGTGGAAATATAAATCTCCATCTTGCACGGAGAATTATCGTAAGAGAGACTGATTTTCTTTTTGTATTTTGCGTGTGTTCACAGATAAGACTTAAAAACAAAATTTGAACAACATATCAAAAACCTTAAAAGTCGTCTTCGCGTATAATTTTGTTATCCAAATTTCTGTTCTGCGACTCTACACCAGATTTTGTACATTGTTTAGGTAAATCTAATATTCGATCATTTTAACAGTAACTTTAACTTTAGCAGATACATTATTTACATTTCCATTACAGGATCTAGAAAAATATAGATATTATCTACAATCTCAACAATTATTTCTGCTCCATCTTTTCTATTCGATAACCTATAGAGCTGTTTATAGGCAAGGAGATTTCCTAATAGCTGCGACATGATCCTGTTCGAGTACTCACTTTGCTTTGAGGATTTGGACGTATTCCAGAAAACTGCTCTGAATCTAATATGAGAGTGGGCGGAAAGCATGAAATTAATATCCAACAATCTACAGTCATTTAATAACGTATTTTTTGTTGTCATAAATATCCAACTTGAAAATAATTCTTGAAATTGATTTCACACACATCTGTGCTTCCAAGCTTATAATAAAGCTTTGCTATATTTTGTTTAGTCCTATTGCTAATAATTAATTATTCAAGGAATACGTCACTTATCGCTTCTAGATCAGAGTTTACCCTTCCGACCCCCATATATATTTTTTTAATTATGGAGCTCCCTTAAATTCGTATGTACAGTGTCATTGTCAGTCAAATCCTTAATTGCTAACGGTATTAAGTGTAGAAATACAAGTTAAAACAGAAAACTAATCAGAGTTATACAGAGTGTTAACATCGTAAAGACCTTTAATGTGAAAGACCGGAGGTCATTGACCAGTTGTGTGATCTAGAGAGATCTGTTTCTTTCTGTGATAGATAGCGGCTTACTCCGACTCAGACAGAAAACTATACTAAAAAAACAATAAATGGGAGTCTAGTTCTGATTATTTTATGTTGTTTTTATTAGCTGTTAAGAAAAAATGCTTCATACAAGCAACTAATGTAATTCAGTAATAGTACTAGCTCGAAATCTTCTTCGGTAGCTTGTTTCTAGAAACAACTTTAGCGTCATTTCAACCGCTGGAATATGATCGCTTTCCTATTAAGCAAAGCTTTCTTGAAGTTTAGCTTCAACAAGCCATTTAAACTTCTTAACAATTGTCAATAAATATTCCCTACCTTTTTCATAGTTCATAGTTCAGTACGCTCAAAAAACAAAACTGATCATAAGTTTCGATATAGTTTTGGGTGCTAAAGTGCATTTTACATTTGAAAGCAATAATATAGATGGTGCAAACGCAAGCCTGAAGTTTGTACTATAAAATCTTGATCAACTTTTGTATCACCATTTCTATATTTGTAATGCCAACAAAAATACCAGTCACATACAATTTTGCGCGAGCGGAGTTGGCAATGGACCACGCTAAGGCATTTATAAGTCCGTCAAGTCTTCGAGTTGGACAAAAGGAGCAGAACTGTGTCACGTTATTATCTCATTGTAGGTTTGTTGGCTTTGGAGCTTTCAGTTTTAAGAAATTTCGTAACAAACTTTATTAAGGGTGGCTGCACTGGTCGCGTGAAATTGTTATGTTATTTTACTTGTAAAATCATGTAGCATCTCTTCAATATTTTCAATCTAATTCATTTTATGCACCTTATAAAAGTTTTATTTAAACGTTTAAGACACTGCTTATAATTATTTGACTGATTTTGTTAACAACAATATTAACTTTGTTTTAAATGTCTAAATCATAAAGAAGTATTACCATTCTCGGTATCTCGACACAAGATCGTGCTTACGAGTAGATATATTTATTGCTTTCGACTATTTATATCTACTTATCTCAAGCTTTACTTCCTGTAACGCCGGTATCGGTAATAGGTGATCTAGAAACATCTTTCATTAATCACCGTTTTTATTATGAGCAATAACAATTTTATCTGTTGTAACATTGATTCTTTTATTGATAGTGTTACAAGTGTTACGTAACAGTTCGATGTACACATTACATTTCCTCCATTTTTGCAACTTTATAAGTAAACCACATAGTTACTTATTAAAAACCATTGTACTAGTCCATCATGAACAGATTTTAACTGAAAATATAGTTTTTACATGCCTCTTTCAAACTCCTATTTTGTTTAAGTGTTTATGAGAGACAAAAGAATACGTTCATGAGTTACGTTTTGTAGTATAAATCTCTAATAAATAAATGAAGTATAGTCTCGAAAATACTTTCAGGACCATAACTTTTTACTCTATGCTAGCTAAGTAAGACTTCACAAATTATTGTACAACGCAATGTAAATTGCCTTGTAATCTCACATTAAATTTATTAAATCAATTCGCAACTGATTTCGCGGTATGATCATTAGATATAATTGTAGGTGTTATAATTATAATTAACTTAATCATTCGAGACGCTCTGAATTCGACTGAATTGTAGGTAGTAATTAGTATTGATTCTGTTCAAACAATTTGTGACAACTAAACTAACCATATCACTTAATTTTCGGTATTATCGAGGTTAAAGAGGGTAGTACAGAATCTAACGATTTTCAACAAGAAGAACCTGAAGTTATAGCTTCCTCACTGAGTAGGGTGCATTACACTTTGATGAAGTTGTTTGATACTTAAGATGGACGGAGAACCCTTAACTACATAAAAAGTAAGTAATGAATATGAATATCGTAGATCCTACTTACTTAGCGCAATCTAATTTCTCTTGCAGCTGCCTGATCGTCTCTCTTAGATTGCGTACTTCCTCCTTCAATCCAATATCAGCTTCATCGGAGGCGAGCTCTATTCCCGGACGGTACCCTCTGGTTTCCAGACGTGTTTCAGCTACCTTCAGTGCATTGACCTTATCAGCAAACTGCTCTCCAAGCGTCTTCAGTTCCGTTGCCAATTTATCCATATTTTCCTCCATCTATTGACGATTGAAATAATTTTAACATTAAAAAACAAAAATTTCCTGTTCTTAATTGTAAAATTGAACTTTAAAAATTAAATCATAACCATTCGAGATTCATGGATATTATACTCAAGTACTCTAAAGTACTAAACTATTTTCCATAACCAAAATTTGCGTTCCAAATGGATTTCAACGTAATTAACTAAGAGGGCTATTACAATATTCATTGGGTTTGAGAAACTATCAGGTTTAGAACAACTTTGAATATTGCTTAATAATAACAACAGCTTCAGGTAATCGAGCCCCCAAAACTGAAAGTCAAAGAGTATTTAAATGCTAAATTATTTAACATTGAGATACATGAGGCATTTTTCTGAAAAATCTCTCTTAAAATTATAGAGCACCCGACAACTGCATTTTTCGTGTACCAGATAAGAGCTTTCTTTTTTACCTTTTTAGCTAGCAACGCATCATACAAAGACCATTAATTATACCGTTGCTCGTGTGCTAGTTTTCCCTTTATTTCCATAAAAACGTTATACTCATGTATCGGTGTACTTTTAAACTACTGCCTACCTTCATTTTCTGCCATTGCAACTCATTCCTAGCCCTCTGCGTCTCGTATATGCGCCTGCGCATCATGTAGTTGGTGACGTCAGTTTGAGCTCGCAAGGCATTCCTGGCTCTCCCGCGAGCCACGAACAGGGACTCGCGGAGACGCAATGTATCCTGGAGTTCATCCGTCGCCATTTTCTTCGTGGCTTCGCACTTCTCCAACCACTGTTCGTAGGTGATCATTCTAGGATAAAATACAAACAAAATTAGTTATCGCAGTTTCAGCACACTAGTGATATAACTGTTTATGCTGGTGATAATGAAATTCAAAAAACGTAAGTATATCAATGTTTAGTCTCATTTTGGACGTGGGAACAATAAATGTTAAATACCTTTTAGGATTCTTCAAAGAATCCGTTTTATAAGTAATGTTAGCGCAATCTTTGTCTAAGCCAAGCATGTCTTTATCAATTTGAAGGGCTTCATTCTTGTCATTCAAATCAAGTTGCAGTTTAAATTTAACAACTTCCAGTTTGTTTATCTTCTCCCAAGCTGATTGACATCGATCTATCAACATCTTTTTGTTACTTTCCGTAACGCAGAGTTCCTGAAATATACAAATTTGGAGCAAAAAGATAAAAGGGTACGAGTTATGCTTAATGAGATACTGGAAATCGTTTTATAAATGAAACATTACGAGTATTGTTTGTTTTATTTCCCCGTACATTCATTCTGGAGCTCTTCGAAGTAATGAGATTGAAATTAATGAGCATAATTTTGCAATATGGGTTATATTGAAAGAGTTAATAGTTGATGAAAGAACTTTTAACGTTCCGTCATTAAGGTTGAGTTATTGATCATAAAACCTCATTATAGTTTGCTTTAAGAAGAGTTATTTTATTTATTAGAGGATTGTTACATGTTTGAAATAAGACCGTGATAGGTTATATCAAACAATAGCTTCTAGAATCTAGACTAGACACAGACACACTAGACATCTGGTTGGCAAATGTCATTGCCCGCGATTGCTCAGTGTTAATGAGACCTTTCATCTTAGATCTAAGGTGTGTGTAACGTGTCTGTGTATCAATCGTTATTAACAGTGCGAGATTGGTATTAGTTCCTAAATCTAATCTATTTATTGTAATATATTTTATTTTACATAAAATGTAGCTTTCTGCATTTTTCTTCATGTAACTAATTGTACGAAACCTCAAATTGATACTTACGTGCATTATTATCAAAAAGGTGTCCATTTGCATACAAATTTTTACGTATCAATGTTTCAATTACCTTTTTCAATTCCGTATCAGCAAGATCATACGTGAGTTCGGTACTTCTCCTGCCATCTCTGTTTGATAGACATTCGGAAGTGACCAGCAATGGCATGTTCAACTGTTCCAACTCTCTCTCAGTTGAAGCCTTTTCGTCTTTCAAGGCAGTCATCTCTCTGTCTAGAAGATCTAGTAGCTCCTGAAGCGTTGACTTCCATTGCTCGATTTCGTATACTCTGAGAAGCAATAACACTGTATATTAGCTTTCAATTGCCAAACTTTATAAGATTTTACTGTATGTCATCCTTCCTTATACGATTCAGTTGCACTAGTTTACAGCAGTTTACAGTTTGGTGGTCAAATTTCAAATATAACTCATTAAGTATGTCTGGATTAGGATAAAGGAATATGATACAGTTTAGATGACATTTTTATTAGGAAAAGAACCTATTCTTAGCGCCATCTGCGGTACTTGTAGGACAATATCAATATGAGGAAAACTGAAACTGTGAGTGTTGATTTATACATTAAATTAAATGTATTTTTAAGACTCACAGTTTCAATAGGTTTAATCCTAGTATTTCAATGTGCGACCTATCCTAAAGCAATATGGATATAAAGTCCTACATTTTTTTTTATTGATTCATTTATAAAAAGTAATGTTCGTATATATGCTCGTATATAAATAATTAACTAGGCACTTTCGTGGTAGTGTTTGGTGAAATAAGATTTTTCTTTCGTTTTTCAAAGCATTTCTTTGGAATGTACTAAGTTAAGGGTAGGTTGCATTAAGAATGAATAAATGCAAATACTAACTTTGCATTTAAAGAAAGAAATTAAATGCAATCTTTTACACATATAAATTATTCAGCTCCCAGGTTTTAATAAGAAGTCATGAATATACGGTCAAGTAAGTACTTATGTTTTAAATAAAAACAAATTTTTATGTTATTTCTTCAACATAAATAAGAATAAGTGTATATGATGAAAATTATTAGTGTGCTAGTAATAAAACTGAGACAAGGGTTAAGAATAAACGGACGAGCATTTTTTTAATAAGACATACACATACACAAATGGAGTCTTTTCGTGTCGTCCCACCATCCTAAATTTTAATAACTATTTCATGGCATACTTGCCATCACTCTTTCTTCCTGTACCTACTTATGTGTTCATAGACTATCCAAATTGATATGAAAACAAGCTTAGCTAGTCCTCTCATTTGACCAGTGTATTTAAGACCAAACCCAAGCCTTACCGAAAGCGTAACGCGTAACATCCTCAACATTATACGACTCGGGTCGTAAGTCTATCGTAGGATGAGGTTAACATGGATCTAGGAACTAACTTAATCTTCAGAGAGCTACCGAGAGATTTATGTTCGACTCCTCTAGATTACTAAGCAATGTGATCAGAAAGGTCATAGATAGGACCTATAGATAGATTGGATACCGGTTTTCTCAGTCACCTTTTCTCTGTTTGAAATAGGTTTAAGTAGACAATTGAAAAGGCCATCGATTCTCCTTCAAAAGAATGAGATTAATTGTATTATTGTAACTAATTGTATTACAGACTATAAGGATTTTCTTTTGCAGTTGCACAAAGCAAAGTTTAATGCATAATATGTATTATAAATACGTTTAACTCAAAAGACAAATCTAAACTCATACAGGCACACATTTCCTTGTACCTAATGTTGTCCTAAACGTTCCCTAGATGTCGCTTATAATAGGTTCCTTTTGTAATACATAGATGGCGCTGTAACGTATTCTATAATCGAGACTTAGTAAGATAGGTTAAAATTTCGACATATAGTAACTCCTCTAGTAATACATAATTGTAATCAGTGGTAAAGTGTAAGGGCGCTTTCAGACTAGCGTTTTTACGCGCGTATAAGCAGGTCTTTGGAAGCGCATGTAGGCACATATATGCGCGCCTTTTGACACACGCGCAACTTTTACGAGAGTTGTCGCGCTTCTAAGCTCGTATAAGCGCGAACCGCAAGTGCTTTTTCGACTTCTTCGACGGCGAATAATGTCAGAATCAATGTTGATATTGACAGAACGTAACGTTATTAACAGTTCGAGCAAATACGCCGAAATGTATAACAATTTACAAGCGTCGTGTTTTATGAAGCAAGATTAATAGAAACGACCGTATACGCGCAGAAAAATACGCTAGTCTGAAACCGCACTAATATTGGCATACCTAGCTCTCAAACGATTGTTGTTGTGGTAGCTGTCCCAGTCGGTCTTAATCCTGGTTTCATTTCGGAGCTGATGAGCGCCATGACGAAGATCGAAGGCATCCGCGCGTCTTGTATCAGCGGTGACCTGGGAATTATCACTTAGGTTACGTTTGTTTACTGGTAAAATCTTGGACATTAATCTCTGTAGGCGACGATGTCCATTTCCCGTCTGATGGCTGGTTTCTTGGCTATTTCAAAATACGGGACGCATTTCTAGTGGATTGTTGGATTTACCAGAGTAAACTTAGTAAATTATGAGCACAAGGAGATTTGTTACCATCTCTGTTTTGGCGTACTTTACTGAAAGCGATAACTATTTATGAAGTACTTAATTATATCTAGATCTATAAAAAAATCTTTTACGAACGGCTGACTTAGTATTTCTATTAAGTATCTCACATGAATAAATAAGAATATCTTTTCGCTATTTTTCAGCCAATAAAGATTGCATAAAATCAATACTTATACATATTTCATGTAAAACTTTTTTCTTTTCACATTGTACGCATTTTGAAATTCACGACAGAATGAAGTACATGAAAACTCTCCAACGGTGAATATCGATGTAATATGAATATCAATGGGATCATTTCAACTTTTCAGCAAAGAAATTCCGTCAAAATGAATATTTACGACGGATCGTCAACTTTGTATAAATTTAGTATTGTCTCCCTAAAATAATGTTGTTTTAGTGGAACTATTATTAAGAGTACAAACTCTTCAAGAAATACAGATTGTTGAAAATAATATATATTCATAAGATCTGAATAATATAACGTTTTAAAAAGAGAGTCCCTATCCCTACTTGCTCAAGGTTTGAGAAAAGCTAGCTAAAAAAATAAATTATGTACCAAGTCAAATTAATTGTCCTATCTTTCTTGAGTCAAATAAAACCACCTTCTTTACTGAGGTATAAACAAAATCACTCCGAAACACTCGTTTTTACTACCTCATTCATCATTTCTTCATTTAGTAAGTCAGATAATCACTCAATCCATCATTCTGTAACCTGGGTTCCTTCCTCAGTATTTTACACCATTGCATACGTATCTATAGGTACAGATGGTGTAATTATGATTGCCTGGGATAATAGCCCTGACACACCTGCATTTGTGCCACGAAATTTAACGTCCCATGTAGAACAATTGCACGAGTTACGACTATTTCAAAACATCAATGGAGGCCTGCTTCGCGCTCAAGACCGAAGTTATGCCTGTAATAAGTTCTCTATAACTGTGAGCAATACTAAACAGTCTCAAGACCGGCTTCGCGATATAGTACTCCAATAATTTTACGACTTTCACTCGGTTTTACCGGGAAATTAGAAAAGTTGGGCCGGTAAGCCTCCGCGATCGTCCCCGCAAGGTTTAATCCAGACTCAATATTCACTTTGAATAATAACAGGTGCTAGTTCCCAGACTTCTTGGTTCAGTTCGAAAAGTTTTGTTTTCAAGATTTGGCGAAAGAGTGGACGGGTCAAATGACTAACAAATGTTCGTAAGTACCTACAAGTGTACCATACACTAACTTTGGGTAAGTCCAACAGAACATTTCCTAATACTAGGGACCACGGAAATAAATACTATTAGTGCTGGTTAAACCTGTTAGTAAATTTTAGTAGTCCGGTTAGTTATAGCTAGGGTACTTGTCCCATTATAAGTGCAAAGTTAAAACCAAGAACTTATTCAACTTTTCTTTATTTTCACGTCAATTTAAGACCTACAAATTGGCTAGTAAGCCATCGCGAGCAATCCTCCAGGTTCGTGAGTTGTTCCCGATATTCGCGTAAGTAATAGGATTTTAAAGTTTTCGTCGGGATATAAGATTCATTTAAAGTCAGGTTATATTCTCGGTAATGGAGATTAACGGCCAATTTCTATAACCCTATTACTAGTAACGATCCGTTTCATTCTTGTAAGAATTTATTTCTTAGACAAGGGTTTTAATTAATTGTCAATACAATGCGAGGTTTTTATTTACATTACTAAGACACCACTATAATAAACAAACAAACGCTAACACACTCACACCCCCGTAGTAAGATTCCTTGTGACGCGGGTGGCATGGATAACCCAAATAACACATCACTAACACCCATGACCCGAGAACAAACATTTATCTGTCACATATCTGCCCCGGCCGGGAATCGAACCCAGGACCCCTCGCTTTGCAGGCAGGGTAACTACCAACTAGGCTACGGGGTCGTCATTAACTGATTAAAAGTCCTTCCTACATTTACTACTTCCTACATTCGAGGTTTGGTTACGAATGTAAACGCGTAGTAGGGGATAGTGGCATTGTAAACCCGTTTCCTATTCTCATTACAAACAAAAAAAACTAAACCACACTGTATTGAAATGATAGAATCAGCTCAGTAGTGTGACAATGTATCATCAACATCATCCATCATTTACTTATATCCGTTTTGGAAAAGGATTCTCGAATGAACGCTCTGCTGCACTTACGCTTACGAGTACCTACATACCTAATTAAAAAGTACAATAAAAAACATCATATTCACATCCTAGGTACATCTTACCGTACATCGTATCCGAGGAGTACATTTCTTTTAATTGTACACACAAGACGAGAGTATGTTTATGCGACTAAAGTACTTTTAAAGTACTGGGAATAGGTACCGCACTGTTGGATGGTCGCGATTTATGGTACACAGTTCTCTTAATTTGTTCTGCTTTGAGGTTTCCTAACGAGTTCTCGTACGGAACCGTTTTAATTCTTAATGCATTCAAATTAAGTATTCCGTTTAGCGAAACTCGATTGTGCATTTCACTGTGAACATAAATGTGAGGTGATTATGTTACATTTAGGAAGAGAATCTGAATGAGATTTTCATGTTTTAGGTTGATGTACTCATTAAGTGTAAATTATAGAAATATACAAACTCCAGGAAATGCTCTTTGTAAATGACGTTTGTAATTATATACTTGTGGTTAGTTCCTGTATCGTGGAAACCGAGCTTTACCTACTCTCTACCAAGTTTATTCATCAAATAATTTGTGCAATTTCTACTACCTATTAAATGCATAGCCTAAATTAATGTACCTAATTTAACAAGTATAAATAATTGTAAATACCTACGTTAATATACTGTAACTGATTCAAATTGTTTTGCACTCAAATTAACTGAAATACTAATACAATTTTACTTACAAAGCCACGAACTCATTCAAATTTACCGAATCTGATCAAGCGTACAAAATTACATTAACGGGAATTCTTCTATCAATAACATTACGCCTCACTAGTCTTTAATAATATGGTGGTATACGAAGCATCGGTGACGCTTTTGGGAAAATTTACACTTACTTACGTCATCAGAACCATGCTTATTAGAAGGTATGCCAAATATGCATTCTCCGTAACAATTATTGTTTATATTGGGTAGTAATAAGCATGCTATTCATTAAAAAAAGTATTCGCATTTGAATGTGAAAGTTTGTTTGGATGTTTGTACGTCCTTTACGCTCTAATCGTTGAACGGATTAAGCTTAAACTTGGCACACAGTTTGCATCCAGGTATGAGTGTGTTAGCGCATATTTTTAACATTATTAATTTTTAAAATACTGCTTATTGTAACTTTATGAATTACTCTTACTACTGTAAATTGCGCCTGATAACAAAAGCACTTATAAGAATAAGTACAGATTTGTGATTTTCATGCAAGTAATGGTGAATTTCAAATGCCGTCTAACTATAGTCATTATAACTTACAGTTGAATAACCGCAAATAGTCTGAACGAATATCTTTGAAACGAAAAGATTGGAAAGGTTTTAGTTTAGATGCTTAAGAAAATTAAATACGTTTTGACAAAACCTGATTTAAGGAATATGTTCTCAATATAATCGTTAAAATCAGAACCAAGTAACTTTAATAATTATCGTTTAGTGCTCTAACCTTTGTACAAGTTATTATCGCAAATAAACTCAAGTACAAAGTTTATTGTCATCCGTTAGCGTACCTTTTCGTTTGTCCATTCGCCTTATGAAAAGTGCGCGCAACTATACTTTTAATACTGACATAGCTATTAGTAGAAATATATATTTGTGCACCTGATAACGTTTTGGTATTATGAAACAAGCGTCACGCTTTTTTTTTGTTAACGAAGGGGAAATCTTCTCCAAGATACCCGAAACTCTACGGTTGCGGGTAATGTGGGATTTCTACCCACTAAACTCCCGCGCCGAGGGAACATCCGTCGCATATGAGGAGACCGCGGGATCTCAAACGGTGTCTCTACCTTATAACCAAGGAGGCCTAGAGAATAATCTACCATGCTGATCCAGTGTGGAGTGGCGGACAGTTTAATGGGCAATGCAAGTAACTTCTTTCTTCGGGACAAACAAGCGCAGTAGGGAAAAAAAATATTAATAACTAATGATAACGTTTCCCGGTACATTCGTACTCGGGAGATCGTACTCTGTGACATGTCAGATCGTAAAAAAAAAAAACAAAAAATGACTTCACTTTTTTGTTTTGAAGTGAGTCTATTATATTTTGTAGTTTGTGGCAAGTAAATATTGATGAAAGATAACAACGAGGCCCTTAAGAATTTATGCAACTTGCAGTCCCCTATTTATAAAATACTTACGGTAAAGCATTAGCCCTGTAAAGTCTTAGTATACAGACTACGAAAAAGATTAGGTACACCCCTTCTACTGTAGTAGAGTAACAATTTATTCTAAGACACATTAAGAAACAGAGCAATTAAAGAACTCCCATTCTAAACTACTAACAAATATATCACCTGTAATCCATAGAGACGGGCGTCCCAATCAGGCAGACTCAAATGTGGCAACGGTTTCTCAAACGTTACTACTGACTGCATTGTAATTTACCACTTTTAAGCCACAAATAAAAAATATTGTTCAAACATAAAACTGTAATATTGCACTACAAAAGTAAGATGAGTGCAGCTGTCAAAACAAGTAATGGCGGCCGTCAGCGCGTTCTAATTTTAAAAGTAATTTATTGACTGCCAGTGTTCAAAGGCAAAAGGATTTGTGTTCATATTTTGTGGTTATTACGATCATCTTTCATTATAAGCACCAATAATATTTTACACTAAGTATAGATATGATGCGTCCTTAGAAAATAACCGAAATGTTACGCAATGCATGGCATGCCTGTGTTGTTCTTGTCTTGACGACAATCATTTGCCGTCTCTTTCGTACGTAAATAGTCAATTCGGTTCTTGTGTATTCACGCAATATACATAATTATAACATAAAAAAAAATTACATCTGCTTCTTTTGTATAATTTTATTTATAATTCTAATAATAAGTGATAACAATTCAAGTTATGTGTATATCTATATAGGTATCTAGTTATAAGCAATTATTATGTACTTACAATTCTTACAAACACAAAAGTAAGTAAACAAGATACTTATTGTACCTATTGAACACTGTTTCCCGTGACCCAATATTCCATCACGAAAGTCTAATTGATGTTTGGGTTTCGTTTATTTCTTTAGCGAGAAAATACCTTTCATTGTACCACAAAATAAATAGTCTCAGTATTAATTCTATCTGTGAGAAACTTATACGAAATGACATTAGGGGACTTTTGTACTTATTGACCTACTTTCGTCTTAGGGGAAAATCTTGGTACTCCACAGTGCTACTCATAGTAAAACTCCATAATCATAAATTATGTTAGCTTGTCAACTCTGATTTTTGTTATGAATTTCCGGGTAAATAAATTAAATAAGTTATAAGATATATCTATCACTAATAGAAATAGTTTTATGCAAGAAAGCAATATCTAAAAAATATATGAATTCATTCTCAAGCACTTATTTGTGGTATGAGAATATTAACTGCGTTTGTGGTGACATCATAATTTTATACGTCATACTTTTCTTATTTAAATCCTTATAGTCATTTAGGGTTACGTCGATGACTAACACACGTAGGTACTTTAGGTTTTTTATATAAAAGATACCTACATAATAATATGAGTGTTTTTTTGTACAAAGTATCAAACTTGTCTTTTGACTCAATAGCTCTGCAATCTGATTTTACTTTCTCTATACATATAGTATCTTAGTACGTTTGAGTATAACTATTTATATTGTTACTAGTGTTATTTGGACCGGAGCCAAATTTTGTCCATTTATTCATGTGGAACTTGTGGAAGTGTAGAGAAACGTGTTTACTGTGCAATTATACAAAGAAACATGAGAGGAAGTTACACAGGGTTATGACGCTTTATTTTTTCTTGCAGAGATAAGAAAACATTAGATTACCAAGAAAATATTTTTGGGGTACACAGCTATTTTTCGGAGTTCAAGGACATATCATTTGACAGTTAACATAGGCAACGTTCAATGATAATGACTTTATGATTATACATATTATGTATAGGTGTAACGTAAAGCAATCAAACTAAGAGACGAACCATCTCAAAGTTAACTTTGCATGTGCAGCAGTTAATTGGAAAATCCATAAAAGATGTAAGCTTCATTTCACCAATAGCTATACCTTTTGAAATAAAAAAATCTTGTATCTTTTCTTTTGAACAAAGTCTTCGAGCAAAGGTTTGTTATAAATGGAAATTTAATGTCGCATTTAAAACTTTATAGCTCCTTTCCCCTTCAAGTTGTTCCTACTAAAAACTATACTCAATATGTACTATTTCACTGCCAGCTTTTATCGAGATTACAGCAACCACATTATCTGAACACGCGATTCGCTTGGACTATTCACGACCCTATCCGAAATGTTCGCGCCGTTCTGTCCCTATGCGGTCCACATTCGGCTGTTCATAAACTGTTACCCGCTTTCAGTGAGAGCTAATGTAAACGTCAATTTTAAACGAGTAATCACTAGTGTGTAATCAGTGGACTTAGTACTTAACTTTGTACTTAGATAGTTATGGTTTACCTGATCATAACTGTATACAGGGGTCGTTTTTAATATGTGTAGAAAAGTTGGTTTTGAGACACATCAGAGAGTTGCAAATAGAATATGAAACAGTTCTACGATTTTTTATGAAATTAAGGATCAATTTCACCAATAGTGACGCTCCCTTAAGATCGCTATTGCAAGGATACGCCATTTTCTACCAAACTATAACAGTTATATTCGGATAAGTATACTAACTTTTCTCTGTTGTCTCTATAGTCTGTGGTATATCCTTACAATAAGACTTCGTTAAATCGGACCTTAAAGTTATAGTTCTATAAATAATGTAGGTATTGCTCACAAAGAATAATCATGGACAACACCAATAACACATAACTAACACCCATGACCCGAGTACAAAAAATTATCTGTCACATAAATATCTGCCCCAGCTGGGAATCGAACCCGGGACCCCTTGCCTCACAGGTAAGATCACCGCCAACTAGGCTACAGGGTCGTCAATCTGAAAAATGTGGTAAGGATCATCTCGTGATATTTGTTAATAGATATCACAAACCTGAGCTATTCGTCTAGCCGGCATTACGAGCAACAAAAGTCCACGTCACTATTATTAATGCCCGGACAATTCTGGGCCATTAACGGACCGCATCTCCCATACGTGCACCGCATTAACGCTATCCCAATGCGGTTCGCGGATACAGTTGTCCATTACTTTACCAGCTTTTAGAATAAAACGTGAGCTTCGCATAAATCTGCAAGCGATTCTATTCAGAGGTCTGCTAATGTTGGTTTGTAATACAAGTTGAATTATAGGCGGTTTGTACTTCAAACGGATTATCTTTGGCTTAGGCACTTGTCCTTTTAAACGCAGTTTTGATAATATAAAATTTTCTGTAATAGACTTGTAGCATAATAGATTATGCCACATGGATAGGTTGTGGTATCTAGAGGCCCAGTTTGTGGTCTAAATTTGACCACAACTTATAATTATAGTCTATAGACTCGTTGGATATCCATGATGATGTCAATCAATGTTAACACTGTTAATGGGGACTTCCGACATGACGTAGGTATATTTAGGTATATGGTGCAAATACTAATGTAGCACTATGTCACACCAGTAGCCTGTTAAACTTAGTTCTTTTTTTTAATTAAGGTAGCATAACGTTGATATACTTATATTTAAGGAACTGTCACTAACTGGCGAAGTTAATTTAACAATAAATAATTTGCCAATTTAAAAAGTGTATCCCGAACCTTTTAATTTTTCTGACAGTTCTCGAATACTTCAGCTTAATCGTATTTTAAAGGACACCTAAATCTTGTTTTAATTCAAACCCCGCTGACTTTTTGCCTCTTTACAGGACAAAGTCCTCATTTTAGGACAAAGTCGGATACCTAGCCAGGCATTATTTCTAGCAATGAATTTCCGGAAGTCTTATAAAGACGGATTTGAGAGAAAATTTAATATAACAGGATGCCTTATTTGTACGACTTTACAAAATTTTCGTCCTTTGAAAAACTGTTGCAAACGTTCCTTCTTATAATATAACTTTATTTATATTTCTCGTTATATTTCCCGTACAAACAATTCCTTTATTCGTTGTCGCATTTGTAGAAGTTTTCTTGCTGAAAACTGGTTATAGTATACTTACACTTTTGTTTATTTTAAACTATTTTTCGCTGGGCCTTGGAAAATATAATCTATCGAAAATCTGTTCGACACCAAGAGATTAATCTTTCGATACATTTTTAAGAACACAGCAGGCATAGGAATTTGAGATTTGATATGGTGAAAGTTTACATGGCGAAGAAGTGTACAAAGATGAAGTTAAATATGTCACACATATATTTATTTTTTAATTTAAAGCAAAGTTCACAATCTCATTTTGTAAATAGATTATCTGACGGATGACCTCGTTTAAAGACATCGTTCGTTGACGTTGATTTTAACAGGATCCAAGTAAGTACCCATATAGCTTTTTGAATTAGAGTTGCTTACCGTAGGGTTTGAAACTTTGAACCCAGGAACTCCCGTTCGGGATTCCAACCTTCAAACCACTAGGCTATCACTGCTTTTTTCCCAAAATTTTTGAGCAAAACGTTTTATTTTAATATTACGAACCAGGAAAATAATGTTTTATATTAAGTATTTCAACAAGGACACATTTAAACTCCTGGCCATTGCAGTAGAGCCCAGGTGTGTTTTCATTCCCCGGACTTACGTTGAAAGCCTCTTGTATCGGTAATTACTCCCTCAGTCTCCTACCCTTTAAATTCATTAAAACAATGCCGCAATTTTAAATTGGTTATATTTTTAGGTTAACGTTATAAATATGGGCAGTAAAAAAAAATCCGACTGCTATAACAAATATACATACTACATACGCTTAAAGAACATTGTAATTTTTCTGGCACAAGCGGGTAAAAATAAAATTAAAAAAATCAAAATTCAAATATTGTTGTGTTCTGTTTATTAACAATACTCATAATTTTTTTTTTACTTAAAACTAAAACATTGAAATTGGAAATATAATATTATTCGATTTATTTATTTATAGAGAAATACCATATTATGTATCTTGTGCATACCTACTCCCACTTAATAAGGTTTTTGCCACGGCGAAAAAATATAAGTATAGACTGAGACTTCGGAACAAATGAGCGTAGTAGAAAAAAAACATTACATACTTATCAAATAATAACGTTTCTTGATACATTGCTCGACAGGCCGTGCTCTGTGGAATACGTCAAATCGTAAAAAAAAGAAAAAAATTACTTAATTTTTCTGTTCTGAAGACAATCTATACATTTTTTGGAATGAGGTGTTTACGTCACTGGTCTCTAAGAATATTCCAACTGTAAGAGCCCACAACAAAGCGACAATAAAAATCGAGCTTTCTTTACGACAAAACCAAATCAATTTATCTCACCAATACGATCGATAACCTTCAAATATTTCTACGAAACTAGAACGTTTGTCGTACTCTCCATGCATCTCTAAAGCAAAAATTTCCATAAAATCAATACCCAATATTCATATTTGAATACGAAGATATTCTTGATAAGATATTATGCCAAAAGAACAGAAACACCTTGACTTGGCATTTCATTACCTGGACCTTTGTATGGAACAAGAATGGAATGGATTTTCTTTCGATCGTATCGTATTATTCTGTACGTATTACGAAGAAATGTTTGGTTTTCCGCTGCTTCGGAGTTCGTTTGTTAGATTAATCTTATTCTTTGTTTATTTCTAACTAGAAACATCATGGAGCTATGTACAGAAAATTAGTAAATCATAGATAAAAAAAACAAAAAACCTAACTGCAAAGTTTTGTTTATTTGTGTTTTCTGTGGTACTTTTCCAGGGAATCGTAGGATTTCTATTTCAAACAGAAGGGCTTGAAGCAGTCTGTCCATGGCCAACCCAGAACAATGTTACCACGATACCTTTAGAGATTAGTCTAGCAACATTTTGTTTAATGTGTACGCAACCGCACCAGTTTCACATGACTGTGTTCCCAGGGATTCCTTATATGCGGCGTATGGTTGCGAGGTAACCATAGGGTTTCAGATATGTAAGAAGATTTCCGTCACGATAACAAAAAAAAGGAGATGTACAAAACCAGGTCATTGACATTGACACATCCGATCAGGGAAAAGTTACGCGCAGTTACTCCGCGCTTTATTTTCGTACCTTTCTCGTAATAAATAAACGAAGGGTATTTCGTCTGGTTCCTGTAAATAAGACTATTGGGTTTGATTAGAGCGTAGTCGGTAAGAAGATAACGCTGCCTAGTCTCGGTAGACTGTAATTGTATTTGACAGTATTGGCTATTTCGGGCTGCTTAGAAGAAAAATTGTTATATTAAATTCGGGTAAATGTAGCCAATTTACTCGAACTTATACAATGAGTTTAAGGCTCAAGTGCAAAGGTGTTGCTAGGGGAGGCAAGAGGAATAATTTGGGAGGAGGTTACCCCTGAAGCAGCTAACTAGTTACTAAAGCGCTAATCATTCAAACTTCAAGTCCACATATTACTAAGTAGCTTACTATTTTATAACTTCCAAAAATTCTTCTGTACTCAAATTATTAAAAGGCAAACCTACCTATAATTATTTTCCTACTATTCTGTCCCTCTTTGGGCAGCGGTTAACCATATTAAAATTAAATATTTTTTACAGTTAATTGTCAGCATCTTTAACGTCACAAGCTATTAGAAACGTGTTATTAATTTGATGGGATAGAAATCAGTGATAACATTGCAATTTTTACCACATCACGTCACGAACGCCAAACCGGCTACGTAAGTTACCGTAAACCAGAACGCAGAAGTACTATGTGAAGGTTATTCCATACTACGGACGAGTGAGTACAAACAATCAACGAGCATAAAAGTCTAAATGTGAAAGGATGCTATTCTCGCTATGTGGTGCATTGACTGCATTTCTTTGCTTAAAGAATCAAAGTCTGTTTCTCGGAATATTCGTAGTTACCATACAATAGTGGTCAGCAGTATTGTAATCTAAAGGATTCAAATAAAACAAACACATAAAGTGAATTTATTTAAAGAACCTTTTTTAATTTACACTTTACTGTACGAAGCCAAAATCTCAGATTTTACGTTCCCGAGCATGTTTAACAATAAAGGTTATTGAAAATGACTCCAATCTGCCTCATTTATACGTAGTCAATGTGCAAATTGCGACTTATTCCGATGTCCAGCGGATTTCCATTAAATTTTTCCCCGCTATATTAATTCAGAAATATTGCTAGCAATTCCTTTTCTCCGAAATCGTTGCCATAATAATGAAAGAACAATATACGAGAAATATACTGAAATATTTACTCTTTCCAATTATCCTATTCCATTGCATTGACATATTCTATAATGAATCACATTTAAAACATATTCAAAACGTGCCCAAAAAGGAAATGTGCAGAAAACATTTTTATTTTTTGTTATCGTAAATAAATATTAAATAAAAACAAATATTTCATTGGAGTCCCTCCCTGAATATTCAACGAAGAGCGCGACCTTGTCATACTATCCCGGATCCGGGGTTCAGAGACGCAAATCGAATTTTTAACAGATATCACCATTTTATGGACCTAGGAGTGTTTGGACTGTGACTATGACCCATTTATGACGAGTCATCTTGTATGTATAGTATAATAATATCTATTCATTAAGTACTCGTGAGAGATATATCTTTAAATTGGGACACTAAATAAAATTTTGACTCCTACGTATATTATTGTAACTCACAAAATTTCGTTTTTACTTTTTTTCGTACATGGTGCCTAAATGTTACTGGTGTTGCTTTAATTACATTGCACTTATCCTATGCTTCTTAATCCAGACACACTCACTATGAATTATGACGTTAGTAGACAAGGTAGTCTAGATAATATAATAAATCCATTTATCCCTCCATTTAAGCTGTACTAAACGCGTTTAGGTAGAACGAGATACAAGTTTTGGCAGTGACACTTTATAAGTTCACATGTGGGCTCTTAAGAGACTACATCAATTATGAATGTACATTAAGGAAAGTAATCAGATATACGATACCATACTTTAGACGTGGAAAGCCTTCGTTCGCAATATTCAGTGAGAAAACAAATAAGGCAGAATCTTCCCAAATTTAAAGCGATGTTCTCAAGGGGTACATAAAATTACTCGCGCGATTGTACGAGATCCTGTTTGGATTCAATTTATAATGAAATACTCGTTAAGAATAAAGACATCGCTTTAACAACTAAGTTCTCTGGTTAAAAAAGTTTTGAAATTAAGAACGCTTTATGAGTAACGAAAACTCAAATCATTGTTTTTAAATAATAATAAACTTGTTTTAAAGTGTAAATGTGAGCCCGGCAAACGCAACTTTCAGTCAAAGCCAGGAAATGCTTCCTGCGGGCCGCGTACAGCTTCAACCGGTGGGCTAGCGTGATTATTATGAACCGACTATTTCAAGCTGCTTGTGTATGGCGATCATGCTGAAAATAACTACTTCAATCTCATGGTTTCGATTGCTTCAAGCCACTAGTCTTTGGCCAGCCTAAGACTTCTTTCACTTCATTCTTCCAGCAGTATTTTGGACTCCCAATTAGTCTTCAGCCAAGGCCCAAAACTCACGAACACAGGAAATTTCCCCGATCGTAAATCTCGACATTTCCTGCAGCATACACTAATGTTTTCTAGAACACGCCAGGTCCCTTACGCTCAGAGCAATAAGCAATTAGGAACGTATTCTGATCCCTGTGAGTGCTGCTAGCACCTGATGTATATCCCGTTTAAACAATGTTTGCAATTGGTAACGTGTTGTAAGCCAGGTGGGAATACTTCAAATTATTCAGTGTCAGCTAGCGAATGCAGGTTTAAAGGGTTTACCTAAATTATGTTACCTAAGTTGAGTCTTTTAGGAACGTACAAGTAAAAACGAAGTAAACCATCGAAGAAGTTCAGCATTTGTAACGTATGTTAGGTGATTGGGTGACCATCAGTAGCAAAATTTCATAGGCACTTCCGTGCTTCGGAAAGCAAGTTAAATGAGTCAATATGGGACGCCTTCATGCAGCGTAAAAGCTTCCGACGATACGACCATAGATGACATCTTTTTGGCCATTAATAATTCATGCACCATCCTGCAGGATATTTATATCCTGGTGGAGTTTGAATAGTTTAATTTTCATATCACAATAGCCCTGAAAGGGGCACTTAATAGGTTTATGTGAACAGTGGCAAAATTTAAGTTATCGTATATGCCGTTCTACATTAATCTTTTTATACGAGTATACCCTCAGAATTTCAGGTCGTCAGTATTTCATGAAAAAGCCTTGAAGATGCTCGGATGCCAAAAGTCTGCAGATTGTATAGAATGATCAATGGAGAGCTCAAGTTCCTGAGCGTTCTATCGAAATTGCTCACTGAATGTCAATACACGATAAATCCCTTACCCCTTAGCAATAAGTAATTAGAACCGCTCTGTACTGTATCGTTAGTGAATGAAACCCTACGTTGGTTTAATACGCATTAACTGTACATCAATTAACAGTGAAACTGTAATGAATCGAATTAGTCAAGCGCTATTGGACAATGCAGCATTTTTAATTATATTGGAGTGTGAACCAGAATGACTGTCTGTTATTGTCCTGCATTAAATAAAGCGATAGCATGATACGCCTCACCTACTGCCTGTCCTCAACGTACTTCTATTGTAAGAGACTTATCTATTGAACCTTGAATGGACCTATATTACCAGACAGAACACTATGTACCTAAGCATTTACGTCCGTCGATCGACAGGTCTATCTATCTTTTAGTATCATGTCCCTTATTGTCGTTTAAATCTTGAGATATAGCATCTTCAACTTCGTTTTGAAGCCTAACGTGTTTCATATATTTTGAAATCAAGCCTTTACGGAACATTTCTCCTGTTAGTAATGCATATTTATGTTGCTAGCTATTATTTGTTGGATGTCATCCGTCTTTACACTATTCAGCCTAATCTCGATTGTCCTAAAGCATGATGGTAGGGTCTTTTATTTCCTTTGCTTCCTTATTAATTTGTCATTTATTTACACAAAATTTGCTAAGCAACAACAGTTTTGAAAGGGAAGGTAGCATTAAGTCTTTTAACTCTTAACCTCTTAAAATTGTATACTGCTAGCGAGATATTATAATCATTATGGGTTCATCCTTTGTTGTAGGAAATTTAAACCCACTTTAATTACATGTTAAATATTCAGCACGCTGTATATCTTTGGATTGAACTTCAATGAGATCTGATTTCTGAACAAGCTTACTGTTGAATTAAGAATGAAAGTAAAAAATGAACGTTTCCTGCGCTAATGGGACGGATTTGAATGTTAATCGTTTTTAGCGACCTCGATTTGGTGTAATGTTTTTTTATAATTGGGTGAATAAGGTCTGCATCAATATTTATAGTAAAAAAATCTGAAAATTACTGTCTTTACATGTTCACTAGTATTGCAAGTATGCGTAGCACACATTTTTCACCTTGCTACTGTTGATTGCCATAACTTGTCCCCATATTAGCTTACGATGTGCCTCCACCTAGCAACACAAAAACTGGCAGCTTTTGGTGGAAACCTAGCTTTATATCTAAAAATAGTTCGTACAAATATAATCTACACCTGTCTAGCCTAAGTGATGACGTAGGTCTCGAGTACCTCCTACTCCAATCTCGCGGCAAACTTCGTATTCTTATTCGGTACTTCTTATTGTCAGTATAACAAATCGTTATTTCATTACCTAGGGTGCGTGCACGACGGCCATAAACGGCGATAAAGACTCATAAACTGGCATTATTCTCTCCTCACGTGCCTGTATACACTCGTAAATCTTTATATTTAGTACGCTTTTAATAGATTTACTTCTTCGTCATAGAACGACCCTTAACTTTACCAATGTTTGCTGAGTGGTACACGGGTATTACGCTTCGTTAAACAAAATAAACGTTTCAAAACTTTAATTAGTGGTTTATATAACTTTGATAGATGATTTATTGGGAAATTAGTTTTCTTATCGTCGTTTTATAATAAACTATTAAAATTATGATACATATCAGCAATTAAAGTTTCTAAGGATATGGATTTAAAATATCATATATGTTACAACAATACATTTCATAACCCTTATTCTGTTTTCCTTTGATATTCTTAACCTCTTCAGTAAGTTCAAAGTAATTACTGCTAAGTACCTTAACGGATCGAGTTGAAGGATATCAATCCACATACACCATTTGAACGGCGTTGACGGCAAATGACACTTATCTTGTCGTAATGTTAGGATTTGCGGATTGTAGAGAACGATTTATAGCTTTAACATAAGAGCTGCTAAATGGAAGATCTTAAATATATCTTTCAGGTTCTTGACTTTTATCTTTTGATGTTCCTGTACTTGTGTAGTGTTCATGTTATTTTTTGTCTTCTAGATGCGACTGAGTTTAAGAAAACTGTGGAAGTTTCGAACCTTTCAGGTTTGGACTGGTTAAAGTTGACATCGAGAAGAATTGCAGAAAGTTAAATGTAATGTAATAAGGTGTAATACATTTCATTTAGGAAATAAAACCAAACCCAAAAAATGTTATTGCGTTTAATACAGCGACACACGTGAAACGGAAGGCCATGTTGATAGACAGTTTGAATGATTGTATAGTCTATATTTTGACGTAAATAATTATGGTACAATTTCGATGGCGTATCCTCTAGTTTGTATAGACCAACTGTAAAAGTATTTCTTTTAAATACAGTTATCTCTTTGACATTTTATAAACGGTAATACCTACTGTATTTTTGAAGGGCACAGTTCGTCCTTAGCATTTGTTAGCTTAATTTAAATTTCATCGCACGTACAGTGATCATGGTCCCCAATTAAATACACTACGGTACGTGAACGCGGAATTAATTACCGAATTTGATGGTTAGAAGCCTAAAACAAACCTTTTGTATCAAAACACTCGTGGGATTTGTAATAGTTACCTACATTGAAACATAGTCTACGTTGAATCAACCGTTAAAAGTGGTCTGGTTACAACAGTTTGGACTATTTTTTTTGGTTTTGAGGTCCTATTAATTCTACAGTACTGAAAGACTGGGCTGACGTTCTAGAACATTCTTTTAAAATTTGGTTCATCCCCTGTTTCCATATCAAGTACTCCGGACCTTCATTTTCATGTACCTTTAGTAAATTCTTTATATTGGATAACTTTAGCCATAATTTCGTTCGACTTCAGTACCATGTACCGGATTCAATTGTGGTCCCAAACCGTATTAGGTCCCTCTAAAATGCATCACAATCTTCTTTGAGTGATTCCAATTGTTTGCAGAAGGAAAAGCTCATGATTTTGTACAGTAAATGTTAATACTTTGCAAATTCAATGGACCGTTTAAAATATTTTTCTTGATTCGAATAAAGACTTTAATTTGAATTGACATTATGAGCAAACTTTGTGCTTGCATTTCTGTGGAATATTTATTTTTCATTCTTTATCAAGTTAGCTGACCAACATAAATTGGGCTACATTCCAATGTTGTTCCGAATATATTTCCAAGTAAATTAACATCAAAATGCCTTCGTTTATAATTGGAAAATTGCAAGCTGGCTATACGCCTCTTTCCTGGAAATATTCTATTGAAATGTCATCGCGCCATTACAACAAATCTAAATTGATGAACATTCACTAAAGCGACATG
>LGAG01000283.1:207608-223745 GCA_001278395.1 Lerema accius | reverse complement strand
GAACATTCACAGCGACATGATAACGTCAGAAGTACGTTATGTGGAAAACTAAACTTAACCAAAATTTAATAAGTATACGTATAATTTTTTTTATATAATTTTACCCCCACCCCCCCTCATTTAATTTTGTATTTCTATTAATGATTAATAGTTGAAGTTTTGATATGAAAACTAATTTTGTAGTCCCGAAATTCCTCCTCCTTGAGTGGATTATTTTTCAGGCTTCAGGCTCGCTATGCCAGAGCAACCTAGTCCCCTGGGATATCAAGGACTAACGACGTTCCAGTCATTTGTAACTGCCAACTTTTGGCAGCCATTTCACACTTCCTTTATTCATGCAGACTACGAATAGCTATTACATTTTAATCCAAGTTTGTATTTTTCAGATGTTTTTTTTGTTTTGCGGTTGATTCGCTCGACGGGGTCCTAGTTTGTATTTTGATTATATTTTTTACTGGTTTCAGTATCTGACTACAAATCAGATATCTATTTAATTTTTAATTTTGGCTTGTCCGTTACTTATTATTTTCTCTTATGTAGGTCAGAGATCATTAGAAAAAAAAAGACTTAAATTGTACCCTGACATGGTTGTAGTACGTAAGTATAGGTTTTACAATGAGAAACCTATACGTTTATTACGTCAAGAAAGTGATACTTAACTTTTAAAAACTGAGGTTATCTCCATTACAGGTACAGCAGGGATTATTTCAATTTTCATAGTCAACTTGATAGACTAACTAAAATATGGAATTTAATAAAGAACAATTTTAATCTAATGTGTGATGAAAATATGATGAGATACGCACGCAAGGGATTGTTAATACTGTTTCTGATCGGGGACATAGGAGTGATATATCGACAGTACGACAGTTATCGCTTTAGTGATGGTTGTATGTCGGCAATTAGATCGGCACTCGGTAGCAGATGAGGATCCTGATTCTGCTAAAGAAGTTAAATGTCCTACATTGCTAGTGACAATTAATTACAAATGAAATGTTCAGCAATAAAATTTTAATGGTCTAAGAAAAAAAATATAGTCTGCTAAAGAATACGTTTTGTAATAGATAGACGATCGTTAGAAATATAAAAAAAAACGTCAAATAGCAATTAGATAAGACATTACAGAAATAAATTTTAAGTACACAGTAGCAAAATTGTCACATTACTATGAATCGATATACGAAAACAAATTTTATAAAACGTCAAATGTGAGAAATTAATTTTCCCAGGCAATTGAGACTCGATATAAGCATTTGTAAATTAGCAGAATCGAGGCCTGGTTTTCGCCGTCTTCAGTCAGGTCAGTTCGTTTCGTCAGTATCCGTTCGCATCAGTCAGTTAGCGAGCGATCGCGGAGTGAAGTGGATGTGTGTATAGTATTCTTCTCTCCCGCGTTTTCGACATCGAAATAACGTTAAAAACTTTGTGAATCAGCTGTGATGTGATGTGTAACAATGATAACTAAGTTTTGTGTTAATTTATAACATCTTTAGTGATTAAAAACTGTGTTTTGTAAGTGTTGAATGATATTCGAAGTGGATTTACAAGTTGCCGGCGTTTTTTTGTAAGTACCTGTGGTTGTATTTGAATTGTAAATTCCATTTTGAAATCTAATGTTTACTGTTATTTATTATGCTAATTTTATATACAATTTGGTGTTAGATGTCTCGGATGTGTAAATAAAGTGTTAAGAAAGTTGTTTGGCAAGAACATAACTGATAGGTTATCTCGGAAGATCAAAGTAATTTGTTTCGATCGCTACCCAGCAAAATAATGATTTAGCTGATACGTCGCATCGTGTTCATAGTTCAATTTAAATCTCGAAAATGAACTGTCGCGAACTAATTTAACGAACTGATAACATCAAAATAATGTCAGTTTATTTTTTATGATACCACGTGTTAATTAAAGTCAAGGTGCAGGTTTGTTGGTAGTTATTGACATGTTCAATTGTTCAGTCAAACTCGCAGTTAAGTGGAGATAATAGCCTTGTCAGTTACTTAGGTTGTTAATTTTTTGCGGCGGAAAAATGGTGGAAATAAGTTGTTAAATTTTTAGAAGTAATTACCTACCTAATTATGTCTAAATAATTAAATTGCCGTTTGTCACATTATCTTTTTAATTGGTAGGTATCTAACTACCCTCAACAAATTTTATTTGTGGTACTTTTAGAATGCCAATTTACGTACCTAACCAAGAATTAAAATTATAAAACTTGATCTAAGATCAATTAGGTAATTGATCTTAAACGGTATAAAAGGTAAACGGGAATATGACAATAAATGGTTTTTATTTTCTACGCACGGATCTCAAAATCTAATATTGATTTATTGTACTTAATAGCCTACATGGATTATAGTAGGTGATATATGAATTTCGTCACTGTTTCGTTTGTATGACGGAATCACTTCGAGTGTGTTTATCGAATACATATTGACTGAACGATTACGATTAGTAATCTTCGGAACTTAAATACCAAACTATGTAGTGGTAATCTATCTCAAGAATTGACGATAACTAATTTCTCGTGGTTTCCTACCTGCGTTTTATTATTTTACTCGTACCTACGTTAGGAGTGCAATTTTCGATCGTATAGACAGGCTATAATTTTTAATACCTACGGTTCTTCCGAACTCAAAAAAAAATTTCGCAATCGCAATTTTTGTTTTTCTATCTAAGATTACACTGTGGTGTGTACAATCCATAAATTCATGCCCTAAAGATGTTGACTGAGGTACCTACCTATATAAATTATATTTTGCACAATTAATTATGGTAATTAAGTCGAAAGTGAGCGGCAGGTTTGCTATTATACACATAAATAAACATTTAAAAGTATGAACATTAGTTTAGTTAGGTAGGTATAATCTGCAATCACTATAGCAGGAATCAGGATGCAGGGAAACGGAATGAAGCGCTTTCATTTTATTGCCTCATAAAACCTTTTCATATCCAACCAACTATGATCTTAGTTTCCTACATTTATGCTATCTTATGCTATCACAATGTTTTTTTAGCTCGTCAAAGTTCATAAATAGCTAGGTAATTTTAAATTTGAATTTCGAAGTTATTACCTTGAATAAAAATTACGTTACTGCTTTATTGTTTCCATATAATTGAAAAGAAAACGAGTGTCCGAATACGAACTAAAGTCAACGATATCATCAAATTGTTGCTAACCAGCCAAACAAGTAAAGTGCTTGCAAGATACATTTACTTGAGGCTTTGAGTCCTACAATAAGACCCACTTACGTGGATGTTCCTTGGGACATGGCAATATTCTAGAAACAAGAGATGAATGTTAAGGTTTTAGATTGTCTAAAAGATAACCTTTTTCTTTACCATACACCTACATAAGGGAGCTAAATAAGGGTTCATACATGTATTTGTTATTCGTTGTTCTGTGGTTCATACGATTTATTTAACCTTACTATATTCTATGAAACGCGAAAATCTGACGAACGTGGAATATACTCGTAAAACAAAGTTTCGTTCTGAGAAGTCTTTATATACAAATGGATACTATTTTTACCGAAGATTTACTTTCAAAAATGTATTTTATTTAGCTGATATTTCAGTAAAATAAATAAGCGCTCCTTACTCTTATTGTTTCTATTCGTCGGTTCTTGCCCTTCTATAAATGATTTAACGAGAAGATGGGCGGAATGTTTCCTAAATAATTAATAGGATTTTGGAAGTTCGCAAACTTGGCCAAACAATTTGCGTATCAATAGAGTAGATAACAGTATTAACTAGGTATTTAAGAACTAAGATTAAACAGGCCAAGTGTGAATCGGAATCTTAGACAAGGGTTGATACCTTCTAATTTATACAAAAAAATTGGTAATAAGCTTTTTAATTTTTTTAAATTTATTTAATCACCAGAGGGCTTATAGGTCTACGACTTCGTCCATTTAAAAATTAGTTTCATAAAAGTTCAGTGGTTTCCAAATTTTATTTTATGTTAGAGAATGTAATTATTCCAAAATAATGTTTTGATCACTAACAAATAACAAAGCTTTGCATAAATATTCGTCACACATGACCTTACAGAACATAGTAATTCATCAATTAACATAATCCGATCAGCATAAACTGACTCCGTGACGCTAAGAATTCAATAATCAATCTTCATCCAGGTCCCCTACTCGAATTACGAGTCAGTAATCGACTAGCAAACGGGTCTATAGTCCAAAATGAACATGATATCATTGACGTATTATTTTGCCAGAGGTTTAACAACAAAATGACGTAAGCAGTGATTACTGTAAATAATGTTACTGCGACATTTTGACGTGCGAAAGGTGAAGGTGCAATTTAGTTAAACCCGATCAACGACATACACTTCAGTGATATCAATAGCAATTTGCTAAGACGACAGATAACAATTGCAGTAATTTATATGATATCGATTTCGAATTTTGCGTTACGGTGTTCATTAAGTCGTTTTGGTTGTAGAACGTGGCAAGACATAGACATACATACATACATAAAACATTATTTTCCTTCAGACGTGGCTTGACAAAAAATTCCTTGACCTATGACTTAAACCTTCATTACAATTTATTCCCGCGACTAAAGCCAGGAAACCCGCGTTTGACACCTAATTTGAATAGTTAACGACTCAGTCGGTGCCAACAAGACTTCGAAAATAATTAGGTTATTACGTTAAGTACCCTTGGAGACCGACGATATAATGAAAAAAAATCACATAAGTTATAATTAGTTAAAAATGCCGTTGTATTTTTATCTACCGCCGTTTTGTACTTCGCACTCGACCGCTGTTAAAACTGTCAGACGATTATCCTTCTTACTTACCAGTATATACTCATACATCGTAACACAATGCAGACACGTATAAGTCTGAATTTTAGCATTATTTAAAACATAGAAAAGAATTCTACGTCACACACACGTCAGACGAAAGGCTTCATTGACAAACATTTGACGTTGACATAATGTTAGCCAGAGATTATGAACGAATCTATATCTATAGTTTGACATAACAAGCTATGGTCTTATTCAAACTGCAAAGCAAGTTCTCTAGTAAAAGAAAAAAAAATTAGACGTAATTTTAATGAAATTTAAAGTCTAAAGCATAATTTTCTTAGCAGATTTACCCTCATTGTCGTCAAAACTGTAATTTTATACGGAAAAATCAATTTTGAGGTTTTATTCGCTAATAAAACGGCCGAATAATTTACCTTTATCCTACTTTTTGTTTGTAACGGCAATTCATCAGGCGTCAAGGGCACGTTTTTACGACCTTCTGCCGCGGTAAATGATTGTAAAAATGTTTTACGCGATTATAAGTTCGTAACGAAACAAAAGGATATTACCCTTTACGGTTTTATGATGTTAACTTGGATTAAGTTGGATTAAGTTAAGTTAAGACAAAGATGTTTTATAAAAAGATTATTTCCGTATTAATTTCTTGGTTAACGTTACTCAACGTAAGTTTTTTTTTTCCAATTTGAGACACACTGGTCTTTATGAATTAAAACTGGGAATAGAATTGAATTTAGTTTATTATTATACAAGGTGAAACTACATCTATTTGGTGTAGAATAATTAATGTTGTGTAAGGTATTAAACGGAATCTATACTACTAAATAAAATTGAAGTGTCTGTTTGTAATATTAAAATAACCGCTTTTTACTTAATGCATACGTATGTATACACGATATACATAACGAAATGACATTTTAAAAAATTTTTGTCTGTCTGTCTGTCTGTCTGTTTGATCCGGCTAATCTCTGAAACGGCTGGACCGATCTTGACGGGACTTTCACTGGCAGAAAGCTCATGTATCAAGGAGTAACTTAGGCTACTTTTTTACCATCGTTTTAGCAAAGGTCTACCGAAGCGAAGCGAGGGCGAATCCACTAGTTTGTAATATTAACTAAATAAAAAAATTCTCATTTCTCAAAGACATTTCCCAGCTATAGCAACCCCTGAAATCAAAACATGATTATCTACGACATACGTACGTACGTATAAAAAATCAGGGCAACCAACTCAGTTAATATTTTAGTTTTCTCACTATTTAATTAAATCTAAACAAAGTGCGACATATGGTCAACCATGTAACACATACGTAGTGTTTTACATACAGGAATGTACTTATCCGTATGTTGTAGGGTGCCATTATCTAAATTGCCGGTCCCAGGACAAAATTTTCACATAATTCGGACATTTGAGCAAAATCCTGGCTTTCCCCGGGATTCATAAATTATGTCACATTACTTTCATGACCTTTTGGCTATGTTAAGACTTGATTTGGTTGAATGCGATTGCTGATAGGAATGCCTAATCTAGATCTGTAATTAACTTGTTACTTATTTTTAATTTGGCCGACTTTTGGACACAAACATTCCAGGGAAAACCGAGTAAACCCACTCGGAGGCTCTCCGGACGCACTCTAAATTAGGACAAATCCGGAGAAACCCGAATTTATGGCAACACCAGCTAAAGTACAACTGAACATACAAGTGCAATTAGTGATGGTATGACGGTAATGAGCAAGAAACGAAGGGTCAAACCGAGAACCTTCCACTTCTTCAAGACGCCCAGTGATCTATTTATCACATTAACATCTACATTTACTAGTTTAAACCGGTTTTAGTTGATACTATCAATCGCTCTCGACTCCGCCCGCGTAATTTTCCCGTTTTCGCAATATTTTCTATTGCTGCTCCTTTCATATTCATCTTAGCATGATGTTATATACCCTATAGCCTTCCTCGATAAATGGACTGTCTTACACTTAAAGAATTTTTCAAATCGGTCGAGTAGTTCCTGAGATTAGCGCGACCAAAACAAACAAAAAAAACCTCTCTACTATCAATTTTCCAGATCCGAATTCCGGACATTTGCGCCCAGCCTTACACAAAAAATAATTAAAAAACAAAACAAAACTATTCAAAGTTGGAACCGAGATATATCAAAAATTCCATTAAGACTGAAAGGAACTATAAAAAGGCGTGAACTAGATTAACGAGGGAAATCTAGCGCTAATTACTACGACATTGAACGACGAGGGCAGCGACTGAAGATAACTTATAACGAGCTGATTAAACCGTGGATATTAACGCTGTGCAAACCTATTTTACTATTAGACTAGTTTGACTCTAGACGTCACTTTAAGACATTGATACTAGAACCCATTATAATAGATACGTTCGTCATTTGTCTGCGAAGTGCGATGTTTTTCGAGCGTATGTAAGAGTATGCACGGAACTGCGAATAACACACACTTTTGTTTTTTGTTCCGTGTATGTATGTACTATGTACAGTCACGAGCAAAAATATCTGACCCCCCTAAGCGTCATATATGACCCCGCTTAGAAATCTAACTTCCCGGTAGGATAAATATTATAAAAGTACCTACTCTTATCGCCATCTAGGGAATGTATAGAACAACTCTTACAAGGAAATCTGTGCTTGTGTAATTGTGGATTTATTTTCTAAATTAAATGTATTTATAACACATATTATAGCTTAAAATCTAGGTTTGTGCACCATATAAACTATAAGAAACTCGTACATGCCTGCATTATTCTTAAAACTAACCTAAACCTACCGAAACTCGTACCCTTCACGTATTAAAATATAGATTAACCCGGTCAATGCTCGCGAGAAAGCTAAAACACATGTGTACGGTACTCGTTTCGTATTATTTTGATTAGAAGAGCAAGTCACCATTATTATAACGCGGCAGTAAGAGAGGGTCCGCTATTATCGTTCGTTTATTTAGCGGCTTATCCTTTTTCCGAGGTTGACATTACCTCGGGATCATGCGATATTTATACCAGATCTTACTTTATATTATTACGAGTTTGTTTTAAAACCTGGACATTTGCGTGTTTGTTAAAGGCTTTAAAATTACGTTGATTTAATATATTAATATGAATTTCGTATAGCAGCTTGTGTCGTACCAATACCCTTTGGGTGCGACTAGAAAGTGGCTTTCCATTAGAGGAAAATGTTTTGAACTTTTCCGTGCTTTGCAGGGCACGCTTGTTATCGTTAGATGACAATCGTTAAGCCACGTAGGAGACTTTTGGGCATCATAAATACTTTCGATACTTAGGGTGCCCACTAAACAATTCATTAATCCGCACTAGAGCAGCGTTGATTACCCTCTAGGCCTCCTCAGTAATGAGGAGAGACCTATACTCAATAGTGGTTAATTAACGCGTTGAGTCTTGATTATTCAGACTCGAAGACTATGTATTAAAATCACATTTAATAGATCAATGATTACTGCCATTGATGGTTCAACTCATAAGAACATAAAAGTTAATTTATTTAATTCCACCGCAATCCACAATGATTTCCATAATAAATACCGTGGTTAAGTTAACCAATATGAATGTATAAATTAACTACAATACTTACATACATTACGATACTATATCAACTATATTGGTCCTATATTTGAATGTATTATTATTAATTTTCTAGGATCTATTATTAAGTTTTATAGCCTATTTAAAAAACTGTTTTTTTTTTTTATTCTGTCCATAATACATGTAGAGTAATACAAAGATAACTGTAACAAAATCTTATTTTCCTGTACGAGTATAAAAGTTTCTTTACACAATAATATGTTTTAATAATGTTTTTATTAATAAAGTTCTCAGTTGCAGAGCCTCAATTATGTTGTATTCGGTCCACGAAGTTGATCTATACTTCTATATCTATACTAATACTTGTATATAAAGCAGAAGAGTTTTTTTGTTTGAACGCGCTAATCTCAGGAACTACTGGACAGATCTGAAAAATTCTTTTAGTGTAAGATAGTCCATTTACCGAGGAAGCTTATAGGCTATATAACATCACGCTAAGATAAATAGGAGAGGAGCAGCAAAAAAAATATTTCAAAAACGGGAAAATTACGCGGGCGGAGACGCCGGCGATTTCCAGTGTCTAATAGTTGGTTATGTAACGAATACAATGACCTCACATACAAAACCATTATTTCTTATCAATTAAGGTATTGGGCACGGCATCGCTAATTAACGGTTTATCGTTGATTACGTAAATATATTTTTGGTACAAATTCATCCGGTTTGTACTATTAAGAAATTGTTATTAGGCCTGTTTGTTCATTTAAAACAAAACCGTTTTTGTTTCAGTAAGTTAGAAAATATGTTTAATGATAATTTTATAGATCGAAAAACTATTTACCTACTTAAGTTTTGTCTGACATAGTGCCTAATCCTTCATCGGTTTTACTAATGAATGATAATTTTTTTTTTCTAAGAGTAAGTATAAAGAATTATACGGTTCTCAAAGGTATATAAAGTCTGTCAATCCGCATTTAAACATCCTGGTAGACTATGACCTGTGGCTCTCACATTGTTAAAGGATGTCCGAGTGCAGGTGAGACAGTTGTGAGATTTGATGGTAATAATAAAGCTAAATCTGTTCAGCAGTATTTCGAAAACTATTTTAATAGTTTCATAGATATCAGTAAGACAATTCCTTAATCTGTCATTTATAGTAGCGACCTCTGGTGGATAATAGTTACATGTCCCGCCATGTGATTTGCGGTTAGCATTATTCGTGATGATATTTCAGTGTAGCTGACTTCTGAACTGATATGTTTAAGTATATTTGGACTTATAATTTGTTATGCAGTATTTCCTTATGAGTTTAACGTTGGAGGATGGTGGTTTAATTGCCACGTAAAAACCTTACGTCCGTTTCTAATTCGCGAGAAATTATGTGGTCTAAATGTATCCTGATGGCTTCTGTTTCCTGTTGGAGTCAAAATAAAAGGCAAGTAGAATTATTAAGTTATTATCATAGTTTTTTTTGTTAATTTATTTACTGTTGAATGGCACTTTTCATAAAACTTTTTAGCTTATTAATAAAAAAATCTTAATGCTAGGTTGATCGAAATTTACGCTCGAAGTCGATAATTTTATTTTAGGATTAACTTTAATTCAAATAGTGAATTACAGTGTAGGTCTGTATTCTATGCGGACTCAGTAATGTAATTAAACCAGAATTAAGACATCGATTAAATTAATCAGTGTTTATTTATAGTGTGTCATGTGCTTTTATGTTACAAGGTCACGTAAATCACCCTGTAGATTCATACTTAAGTATAATAATGAGCAAAGTCAGAGTACGCAACAAAGATGACATCAAGTTAGTAATTAGGTACTTTATGAATATTAATTTATTGATATAGTGAGTTGAAATAAAATGTAATTACGTCTACAATCATTGTAGTACAATGATACCAAGTACACGTAACCTATTGTTTTGACGTAGTTTTTGCACGATAGGTATCTATAATAATAATTGCTGTGGAAGTGTACAAATTTTTACTCGAGTTCGCTATAAGAACGGTAAATTTTTCGAGCCAATGTATGTATGTATGTCCACTTTTTCGGCACGGTTACAGGACAATACAAAGTACAGTAGCCTGCTAGATTTCTAGATTATAAAGTGTCATTGGATTCGGTTCCATTGTGGGAGTAAAAGGTTATAAAAAAATGCAATCGGGATATTTGTTTTTTCTATTAAAAACTACTATTTGCTACTGAAACGTATTTCCATTGAGTGGTACCGTTGAATGGTTTGTGTTAAAATAGAGGCTTTATTTGCCAATCAATTTGTACGGATTCTGCTCAAGGCGAGGCAAAATAACGAGAGTATCAAATTACAAATAAAAGACCGCGGATGTTTTTATTATTTTTTGTAGTTTGCAAGTGAATCGGAAGCCTTAGGAGATAAACGAGTGCCTTTTGTTTCTGCAAGGAGGAAATTAAATATCCAGGATAGCGCAAACCTTAAAAGATGTTTATTAATAAAGTATTCGTGCAATTTACAAAGGCATATCGAATAGCCACAGCATCGTTGCGGTTAAAAACTTGAGAATAATAGACGACCCCGAAGCCTAATTGGTAGTGACCCTGCCTGCGAAGCGAGGGGCTCCGAGTTCGATTACCGGCAGATATTTATGTGACAGATAGATGTTTGTTCTCGGGTCATGTGTGTTAGTGATGTGTTATTTGTGTTGTCCATGCCACCCGCGACACAGGGAATACTACTGCGGGAGTATGAGTGTGTTAGCCTTTAGCGTTTAATAGTCAACTTCTTTTTGAATCAACAGGTTATTTGATCTATCGAGAATTATTGCGTTAGCGAAATGAAGCGCTTAATGACATGGTCCGTGAGATTGAGGGCTGTCGCTATTGGAAAAATCTAGTTAAAAAGTTGTTTTGTCAATCAAATGAGATTTTTTACGTAAACGAGTATGTATGTAATATTAATCACGAAGTAACACGATCAAACAACACACAATGTAATATGTCATTAAACTTGCGAGATAAGAAAATGCTCGATTCTTAAACCGCATCAAATATGTATACCTAATTATATAATTGGTTATCTGTTAGGGATCGTTCGTAGCGATAAAACCGGTAATAGTATATACCAGTCTTTCCACATAGTACTATAGTCCTTGAGGTGAATATACTATATTCCTTGAGGTGAACAATATAGTGTTTTTTATTGCATTGTTATAATTTTAACACTATGAATTATAGGGTTGGCAACTACGTGGTTGCGGATATTGCTAAGAATGGTTTTATGTCTCAATATTGATTATAAATTAGTATGCTCACGCGACGTGTGTGAGTAATAAGCATGGCTTAAGCAAGGATTAGATAAATACATCTTCAAGGACGCCTGGAAATAATAGCTCCGTAACCGGTTCCGCACAGGGTAACTTGGTTATTGTTTCATAATATTTGTTTTGTACACATATTGATTTAAAATAAGCGTTGAAGTTTTACATGCTGGTTTTCTGTTAAATTAACAAGGATGATTTCGAAGTGGACGTAGCGAAAATTACTGGCATTAATTTTAGTGCTAAATTTTTGCTTATGATTTTTTTATTGAATACAACGAATGAAAATAATTACTAGGTATTTTTTTAAATACATATTAATTATTTTAATTTCCGTTTAAAGGGCTAAACTTTTCTTTAAATAAATGAATATAATATGTTAACCAAGTATATTATGTAATGCCTGAAAAAACTGAATAGCAATTGTTTTGATTATGGATACTAAGGCTCTGATTTACCGAAGCGAAGCGAGGGTGCAAAGCTATGCGCTAGGGTGTACAACAATGAAAAGAAGAATCATGGTTTATCTTGGTTAGATCCAGTCTCATTAAACATCTAGGTTAAATTAAAACCGGTGTTATGAACTCCTGACTCTTTCATAGTTAACTGTAATTATAGTCGTGATTAATTCCGTATTGCTGTTGTTGACTTACTTTTTATATTGTGAAAAAAATACTTATATTATTTTTGTAGTGCTATTTATTATCCCACCATTATTAAAAGAAAATTTTATCATCACCAATTTTCTTGCGAAATAAGATTGGACTAGTAGTAGACATTAAAAAAAAACAGATTTTTAAAATTGGGATGAGTAACTAAAAATATTTAGCAAAATGCAATAGGCATTCTGGGGGAATCGAGAGAAAATTTATTTTAATTTCAAACTTGGTGACTAAAATTATTTGACTGTATTTTTAAGAAAATTTCATACAACAAGCCATTAAAATAAAAAAATTCGGCAATTTTTTTTCTTTTTTTAATTTTTTTTAATTTGTTCCAAAAATATGTTTGATGGTTACTAAGCTTTTCGCCAAACTGCTCTGGAGCATTATGGAGAGGTATATCTTATATTCTGGGCATCCTTAGTAACCAATAAGGAAAAATACTTACAATTTAGCGGTTTATTTAAAACCAACCCTTCTCAATCCTCGATTCAGCATGACAACCTTACTAAACCCATTAATTAAGGAGTTTAAAATGAAGTAAAAACTTTTAACAAATTAAATAAAGTATTTTGACTTAAAACGCTCTGCAACCGGCATTAGTTAACAGCTGCATTGCTGATTTTCCGTTCCAGGTGAAGACGTTAAGAGTTTTAAGAGCTTTTTGCTCTACTTGTCGGGGATTTCATTTTGTCGAGAGTCGTTGTAAAATTTCAATTCATTTGTGGAAATGCAGTGTCAAAGACTGACATAGTTACTCGATTCAATGATATGAACAAGAACATTTATACACTGGGCTGCAAAACTAAGTAAGTACCACATTTTAAACATTGTAATAACTTTTTAAGTACACAAGATATGCTATCAAAATAAAAAGCACTCGAAAAACAGTTTAATTTAGTATATAAAACCTCCATAGTCGGTAATCTTTTTTGAGAGACAGCTTAAACATAAGTCATGAGTAAAATAACAGTTTTTTTTTAATATTTAAAAAAATGTGATACTTAGTTTTACGGGGCACAGTGTAATATTCCTTACTATCAGTTTTATTAAGCGGCTCTTCTGGTAGGTCGCTGTAAGTATATGAACCAAATTGTATATTAAACTTGTATTAACTAAAGTACTTGTTTACCTCATATCCCTAATTGTTTTGCTACTTTTGGGTCTATTCTCAAAGGGTTCGAGCCTTTGGTATTCACTTTATTGGCTGAGCGCAGAATGGCGGACAATACACCTTTGAGAATTATGTAAAACTTTCGAAGTATGTAATTATGTATATCTAGAACAAGTTTACTCAGAATAGAAAATAGTAGGATACAAAATTGTAAGTCATAATGCATTACACAAAATGGGAAAACAAACTCCCTTTTCAATAATCGCATTTGAAATTTACTTATGTGTAAATGCGTTGGACTTATTCTAAAAAATATTTTTTTTCTCTTATATTTTTTTTATTTTTTATCTAATTATTCCCACCTAAACAGAATGTTATATTTACCAAAACCGTCGAACAAAAATGAGATTAGATGTGATTCGGCTCGAAACTCTCCCCCTGAAACTCCCACGTAATTAATGAATGTGTGCAGAATTTGAAATTAGAGCAACCGGATAGGATGGAGTTCCAATTTTAGAAATAGTTCCTGTTTAGCTCATTGCCTATAATCAACTGGTTAAAGTATAGTCGGCTTCTGTCAATAACAACCAATCGACCGACAAGCAACTTTGGGCATGGTTACTAAGCCCATCCATTCAATTTATCTTTTGATCGTCCCGCGGTTTTTTCTTAATTAGGGCTATCAAGTTTCTTCATAATTTATTTTAATGTCATTATCGTCATCGCAACACATAACTGTCCCTCTGCTGGGCTCGAGTCTCTTCTCACAGTTTGAGTGGTACAGGTCATAGTCCAGCACGCTGGCCAAGTGCGGATTGCCAGACTTCATACACCTTTGAAAACTTTATAGAGAACTCTCAGGGGTGGAGGATTCCACGAAATACTTACTAACATTTGAATTATAACAGTCGTGATATACGTGCCTTGCGGAGTACCTTAGCCTTCCGAAATCTCATTACCGCGTATGATCGCGTCTTCATATACTAACTTTAAACTAAAGATCACGTCTATAGCCATTAGATCTAGACTATCACCGCTCCATCCAGACATAGACTAATTGTATTATGTGCAATATTATTTACAATATGCGATAGTATAACTGATATTAGAGTCAATGTCGTTTGATTCCGTTTCATTATCATTAACCCTAATCCTTCCATTGCGGTAATCATTTCTAAAGAAACTGATAATAACGTTTGATAATGATTTGGATACTTGTTTAGTCATGGAATAAAAAGAAATATATCGTATATAAATAATGTGTTATCTTTTATTGATAAAGAAGTGACGAAGTCTACCAGGTGTCAAGTGGAATAACTCCATGTTAAAACTTTAGTGTCAACCGGTGAAATTACACTAAAAAGTAATATTCAAGTTTGAAGTTAAACTGAACATTTTTTACAGACTTCATTGAACGTAGTTAAGTAAATTTATTCCCTACCCCGGTGAGATGTCGTGAGATTTGGGTCAACCCCTCCTTCTATCCCTTAATCCCACGTAAGATTTCAAAATATATATTTTTATTCATCACTTAATTTTACCCAATCATACGAAAATTTAATGTATTTCTTGCGAAAAAATTGGAAGTTAGGTATACTTGATGTTGGCTGAGACCCACTTCTCCAAAGTAAGATAAGATGAGATTCAACTCGACATTCTCTGCCCCTAAAACCGTAATTAGTAACAGACTGCCCTGTATGGGGTTCTGAGGTAAAACGATTGATATTTACGCCATCCACGTCTATGCGTCAGCATTTTCGGGTTGATTTACGTTTTGCAAAAGGATTCTTAACCCTGAAATACTTTTTGTGTCTACAAAGAATTTACCGGAATACATTGTTATTAGTTGTCAAAGGGTTCGCCGAAACATGCGTGAGCTTTGTCAAAGAGGATGCGATGGACACGAATTGTAAGGGGGAGCCGGGTAGACGGGTATTCCCTCTCACATGTAGAATAAAAACCAGATGATAGTGGACAGACAACTTTATTTCTGTTTGTATTATTCAGTTTTAGTATATAAGTTTTAATTAAGTAGGTTAAGTTAAATCAAGTTTGAATTACTTAAATACATTAAGTTAAGTTAAATTTAGTTTTAGGTTTAAGTTAAATTAAGTTTAGGTTTAAGTTAAGTTAAGTTTTAAGTTTAAGCTAATTAAGTTTTAAGTACTAAAGTAAATTTAGTTAAGCTAAATTAAGTTTTAGCCTTAAGTTAAATTAGAGAAAATACAGGGCCGTTGACTCGTTCGGTGGTCTTAAGTATGACACTATACTTAAACTAAAGATGGAGGTGGATGCTGCTTGTTAAAGAAAAGAATTAAAGGCTCATCCAGAATCGCAATCCAGCAGCCCAATATGCAGCACCGCTTGAACAGATCTGGCCCCACTCATACAGCAAGTGAGGGTTGGTGCCGCCCCACTCTCACAGCAGCTCGTGGTTTGTGGCACCCCATTCAAACACCTCCTGAAGTTATTTAAATACCCGGGTCATTGGTCGGAAGGACACTATAATGATCCCCAAAAATATATATACATGGGGACTTTAGGTCCCCGCATGATACAAGACATACATGACTATATTAGAGCACATTCAGACAGGGTATACATTTATATAGTTGGATAGCAGAAATACAAAATAAATTCCTTTATGGTACAGTCAGCATTACAGGATACAAGTTGAACAAGTTAAACACTAACTCACTATGGAAGATCAG
>LGAG01000283.1:177744-206633 GCA_001278395.1 Lerema accius | reverse complement strand
CTGCCTCTAAAACCGTAATTAGCAACAGACGGCCCCGTACGAGGTCCTGAGGTAAAACGATTGATATTTACGCCATCCACGTCTATGCGTCAGCATTTTCGGGTTGATTTACGTTTTGCAAAAGAATTCTTAACCCTGAAATACTTTTTGTGTCTACAAAGAATTTACCGGAATACATTGTTATTAGTTGTCAAAGGGTTCGCCGAAACATGCGTGCGTGAGCTTTGTCAAAAAGGATGCGATGGACACGAATGTAATTTGTATTGTCGGAAATCTAGTATTTCAGGTCGAAAGCCGTATTAATAAGCCTAAGGTTATTTCAATTTGTTTTCAATTGATAACTTTAACATACAATATTTCCGAACCAATTTCATTGCCTTTGGCACTGAAAGCGAAAAAAAAATCTAAGAGATATATAGCTATTATAATATGTACCAGTGTGTTCTGCGGAAATCCCTAAACCCCCGTTTCCAGACGGGATATCGAGGGGGATTTTGTTGGAGAAAATCCCACATCACCCCGAACCGGGTATCGTCTCGAAAAAAAAGTATAAAAAAGTATGAAGTATGATATAAGTAGGTACAAATATTGGAAGTAATTAAGTTATCTAAATGGCACCTAAATAATTATTCAAAAAAGCAAATTATAACACCTTTTGTAATCGAGCACTCGTATAAACAAAACCTTTACCAAATATTTGCATCATTAACACTTAACCTATTTTTGTCTCGATAAAAATTCTGTTACCGGAGTAGAATACTAGGTTAGTGCAATGTTTGCATTACTCTTACATCACTACTATCTGTTGTTGTTGCCACATGTAAAATATTTGTAAGTCTGTTAAGTGTTATAGTCAAATCCCTATTACGACAGTTCACCTATATTTTACGAACACGTGCTTATGAGTTCTCATATTGTTTTATGGTGCGTTGTGTAACTGCGAATGTTTGACTTGTATAGCGCAATGGTTATCACGCCGGAGTACCGTTTAAGGAATTGGTTTGATTTCCAACGATAGTAGATAATTATATTCTCTATTTGATCTTTAAGTCTTAATTTCTGTTCTTGACTTAAATGTGTGCGTTCTTATCCTTGTTTTTTGGTTCTGGGATTTAAAATAAAAACCACAATAAGGGGTATTTTAGTGAAGGTCTATGCGTCTGTAGCGTTATTTTCTTAAGACAAAAAATCGCGTTTAATACTTTGCGTCCGGTGACATTTTGTGGCCCGTGATAATCATCATCGATGACGGTATATTTATCTAGATAACTGTTGTTTGTAATCATGACGAACATTTGCGGTATTAAGGCCTTTAGCACACCGACACGGAATTCTCGGATAAGCGATAAAAAGAACCGTAGGTGACAAACAAACTAGCAATACTTATACACATACCTAGCAAATATTTTTGTACGTTACACTTCGCGTCGCGATCTATAGTTATTTCGCGCGTAAATTTAAAGGCTTAAATGTATAAAATGACCTCGCGACAACGTTGTGTAATCTCGGAGTTGTGACGTCAATAAATCGTCAGTCAAATGACATTGACCTCATGTCCACGGAAACGAATCAATATAATACATGGGCATTCTAAGTAGGACATTATAATATACAGTTAGGCATTTGGCAGAGCTCGTAAACATAGTTCCGTACATTAAAATATTATTACATAATTTATAGATATGAAAAAACCTGATTGGTGGAAATATAATTTTGGTTGAGGCACCATATTAAAGATATGTAGCCTTAGTTGCTCCGACAGTAGAGACGAATTCAATGTCACCTCATTGATGAAATCTGTTATGTAGGTCAGATTCTAGGGGTTTTTATAGAAAACACTCCAAAAACATTACCCTTCTTCTGCCACATTCGGGTAAAATTACGAGGATAAACATTAATTAAAGGAGCCGACATGTCACATGATGCTAAGTGGTAAGCGTCATTTAAAGTCATCATAAAGTGGCCTTCAATGTGTTGTCAGCTGAGAAAGATATAAGAAAGTACTGGCCTTTCAGTTTAACCTTATAACCATGTAGCCATAGAATAATAACACAATTATTCTAAGCATGTAACCTATAAAACAAAGTAACTTCTACAACGTTTATTAACTAAAAATAAATACGATATATTTTCTCTCGAATTTTCTTTTTAAACAATAACAAGCGTGATTAAAAAGTACCTTATATTGTTTCTAAGAAGTCTGAATGACAGACGGGACGATGAACACAGAAATAATAATATTGCAGACATTTGTTGATATAAAGATTTTTTTAATATCTTGAGCTTATAACTAAGGTACCACTAACCTAGTTTGGCGAGTTTGTATAGTGAAAAAAGAATACATAGGTACATATATTTCATACTAACTTCATATTCTGCTGCTGTGCTGATCGCCGTCATTAAAAAAGTTGTCCCATGTACTAAGAAATTGCTTATGGTATATGAAAGTTAAAGGTCCGAAGTCTCTGATGTAGGAAACTAATGAACTATAATAAGTACCTTTAATATATGTAGCCGTATAACGTCTGCCCGCTCTTATAATATAATATTTAAAAACTTAATGAGCAGTTTGTTAATTACACTACAAACTACGTAATTAGTGGTTCGTCCGGCCATATCAATTGTTTGCGCAAGAAACACAAAGTCGGTGCGGAATGATAGCTCATAATGTTCATTTTGGAATAATTCCTCGAATTTGCTATTAAAGGAAATTTCTTTAAATATACAATATGGAAATTAAGTAATATTAAATTTAAAAAAGCTAAATTTTACTCGTTAGGTAACGTAATTTATTTAACATCTATTAAGTTTTGTTAATTCTTTTTTTGAGGAGAAAATCTTCATAAGAACGAACTAAAACATGAAGAAGATTATGTGGAATTCCCTTTAAAAGCCATCCATCAAGTAGTCATGTGAATACACGTATAGGTCTTCTAGTCTATAAGTCCTTTTTTGAGTAGGAAATCTTCATAAGACCGAACAGAAACCTGAAGGTTGTGTGAGCTTCCTGTCCATTAAAACTCATCCAGCGAAAATGGGTAATGGTCTGGTCTGGAAAATGGGGAATGGTCTGACTTCCCTGTTAATAAACTTGTGCCTCCTGGCATGAAAACGTTAGGACCACTGTCTTATTATCCCTTCACCTCATTAATATGGCCTAAACGTTTTGTCCCTCTAATAACTACTTTCTACAACGTTTCGACCTCGTTTATAAACCCGATGGCGCAAATTTCCGAATAATTACTCCGAAACAATCATATAATTTGTCCGCGCGATGAATGAACAAGAAGAGAAGCCATTGTCTTTATTCAGTTTTGACAGTTTATTGAAATCCATTGGTCGAAGCGTAAACAACAGAAACTAAATTATTAAGACTTGTATATTTGGCGCGGTTAATGTTTTTGCTCGACTAGGTCAGAAAAAGGGGGAATGCTGTTCATGCGCATGTAATTGTATGTCAATTTATTTGGCAGGCTCTAGAATCGAACTTGTTGTATGTTAAAAGAAAGACTACTAGTCAAAGGAGACAGATCAGTCAATTACAGATCAGATTAAGTTTGTATTATGGTGGGTATCCCGGATTATTTAATCAAATGATGAATATAATATGCATCACAATTACTATTGGACTCAGAAATAATGTTGTAATACATACAGAGTTGGAAACGCTCCGAGCCTATTTCTGTGCAATTCGAGAAATTGGAGTCTAGATTTTGACAGTAACTTCCAAGTATTCCCAATGCTATCCATTGTTGCAACTTCTGTTGTAAGGCGAGGGGACCGGAAGATCTATAAGCCTGAGAATTTCCGAACCGCGTTCGATATTATTACAAGGCCTAGGTTGCTATTCAGCTATTTTACCGGGATAATAAAGTATTAAATTATTATGATCGTGAAATAAGAAAAATGTAGAAAGATGTATTGATAAAGAAAATTCTATTGTTTCTTTTGATAACATTTTAGAGACGGGGTAAAATAAGTTTTCCTCATAGGTCACAGATGTAACGATATTGGAAAGGTTAGGAACTACTGTTATTATGGTATTGTTCTATGCATTATATGCTTTGACCACTATATATGTATATTTAAATATAGCATACGATCCAACCATCGATCCGCTGTAGTTTGGTTGACATTTTTTGCCTCTTATAGTTTGGTTGATTGGTTGATTCCTTAGTTTCCGCAACAGGTTGCCCTAACTAATATAGTGTTTGCAGAGTTTAAGCTTCTATCTAGGTCTAGACTAACGCCTTGAAGTATTGGGAACTATTTTTGAGATCTAATAACTTCTTCATTGCAACAGCATCGTCAGTTTCCGAGTCTTGGCAAAATTAAATCTGATTTACATGTTTTGTGTGGAATTTATAGTTATAAATCTCAAATATCTGTAGACCTGTTATCCCGAAGAAGAATACTGGGAAAATTATTCACCTCTGATTATTCCACCACATACATTTGATTATGGAACATAGAATTTGGTTTCAGGTACTGAATTTGAGACACAATTGTTTCCCCGAAGCACGCGGTTAATACCAGAGAGTATCATTGGGTACATATTGAACGGTTTTAACCAATGTAGAGGACCTGCTTTGTAGTCGAAATTAGACCATAACTCTTATGACTTAAGGTGTTATTATGATATTATTATCAAACATTAGAATACGGACACGTTCGTTATACCTAGCTGGAGAAATGAATGTCAACATTAATTGTCTACCAACGGGTTCTTCCGTTTGACGACTGTATTGTCTATTCATAAATCATCCGATACTCTTGTTTTGTTTGAAATCAATAGATATTTCTTCGCTGTAAACTTTAACCATGCCAAATTTCAAACTCCACGCTGCAGTATTCTTAAAAATGTACCAAAAGAGCCTTCACGTATTAATAATATAGATTTTTTGGTAACACAAGGTACATGATCGTGTATGGGAGTGTTCTACGCGCGGTTTTTAACGCATGTGGTTTACGCTCGCAGTATTGAGGATTTGAGGTACAGGTAAATGCGATGCCATTAAATATAACATGCTGAAACGCGTTGTCATGTAAGTTGTATGGTTAACAGAGTTTTGTTTTTCTTTTGTTTTTATTTGTAGAAATAGTATAGGAGCTTTTATCGTTTCTTGTTTCTGTATATCAAGATATCGGGATGCGATAACGGTTGCCAGTCTTGCTAAGATGAGCCGCTTAATTCAATGCCGCTAATTCTAAAGCCGATAGGTATTACCTACCTACCGAGATATTAGAAATCACTATAAGATCTGATATTGTTAAATTAATAACTAATTTTGAATGCAATGATGTAAAAGCTTTTTAATTTTAATTTTCGAACTTAATATGCTGTATGGTTAAATTTTAACATTTGCTAAGTGAGCTATTAGTTTCTAAGACGAAATAAATGATTGAATTTGAATATTTTACTAACACGTGGCTTTGTAACCCGTTTGTTGGCTATTTACATAAAACAGAACAAGTTGAAATAAATTTGACACCGTTCCAAGCAAAATCGATTTCAAAATTTTTGGAATATTGAAATCATGCAGACCCAAGTATTATAAACATGATATTAAGCGAATGTTTTAGCTTAGTCGTTGTTAGTTAGAACAGCGACTAAAAAGATTATACAAACAATTTTGGCTTGATAGCAAATCTTTGTTTATGAACTGATTTTCCGAGTACTTTCATCTTTGCCGGATTCCTAGAAATAACTCCTTAGGGGATCTCTCGATTATAAGGCTTGCCTTGTCATTGACTCATTGCCGTGATTGAGTAACTCGCTGGAGATTAAGAAGTCTCTCCGTTTATATAGGGAAATTCTATTATCGTCGGCAAAGATTAGTAAAGCTTACCTTTAGCTACCGTTACTGTGATACTATGGTTATCCAGTGACATACAAATAAGCGATATTTTATGTCCTACTTAAGAGTATTTATGCTAGAAGTTGGAATCTTCTAGACGTTTCTTGGCGCTGAAATATTCTTCGTGTCTAATACTTAAGGGTATACATACAACGTTTTTTAAGGCGCTGAAAACACGCGTTCCGATAGATATTATTTAAATCAAATCGAATGCGCTGACAAAATGTATGTATTTATGTGTGTATTTATCTATAGAAACGTCTTAAACGTTTAGAAACTTGTGCAAAGGCTCCTAGAACGGGATATTCAGCTCTTAGTAGGTACTTAAAGTAACAATGCGGTATGTTAAAGTTCTCAAACTAATTTGCATTAGTGGGTAAAGACAGAATTTATGCATTGCTTGGATAGACTAGTCACGAACTCATAAGCCTTGAAAAGGGTCAATCACCTGTTCTATTCGAGTGGGATTGTTCCATTCTCCTTAGGTACTAAATATATTACTAATTGGTTTAATGTAATAATTTGACAAGATTTTGCCACGAGCATAATCTGTATCACGAAAATAAATTGTGTATTAATTATAACTACATTTCGAAACTTGGCTTTGTCAGTCTTGGCTACCGTCTTCTAATTTGTAATCCCCGGACAAGCATTCGTGGGCATTCCTGGTTTTTTACCCGGACGTTTATAAAAAAAGAGTGCAATAGAAAATACATGCCTTAAGGGTTCTTAGTAAATCCTATTATCGTTTCGCCACATAATTTTACTAAAGTTTACAATTCAGACATATTTTACAGCTCAACAGGTCTTATACCCACTAAGGCTGGTCACACACGAGCAGTTTGAAGCAGGCGGTGTATCAAACAATTACGTACGCCGACTGTTTCAAACGCCGGTAGCGAATTTTAAAACAGTCCGTTTATGGAGAGCGTAATCCTCACAATACGCCAATATTATAATCGCACCTATTCCAAATTTAAACACAATAATATTAATGTTTATTGGAAAACGTAGCTGACATCCGTTTCCTAAAGATAATGTCGAATGTCTAATAGAAACAATACGTGAACTTTGCCATCAAGCATATTGATAAGTGAGTCACCACTCGCGATAAATTATGACTTCCTTTCTTCCTTTGAATTTACACTTATGTTTAGATACATGTATGAAGAAATTAATTACTTTGGTATCCCAAATATTGTAGTCCATAGAGTCTAAGGGAGTAGTTCCTATAACCTTTTCAATATCATTACCGAGTGACCTATGAAGAAAACTGATTTTACACCGTCTTAAAAATGTTAAAAGAAACAGTTATACAGTTGTTTACAGTATTTTCCGTTGTTTCATCCATTACGACTCTGGTTATCACTCAGACTAAACAGTCGTAACGTCATTAAGTATTTTTGACCTTTCATTGTAAGCAAATGATTGCGTGCGCATTACGTAGTACAAACTATATACAATGAGTTCATTGAGTGGACAAAAATAAGTGACACATAATTCCAGTTATGGTTTCTTGCGATAAAAATACGCAATTCAGTTGAAATTATTTTATTCAGCGTTTATTTTAAGTACGGATATTTATAGTGGTGAGGTAGGTATTTTCATACGTAACAATATTATAAATCAATAATTTTATGGGTGTTATAATTCCTGGACTAATTATAATTTCATTGTCATGCGTTTTCGCGTAGTTATGAGAAAAAATTGAAATATAAAGCTAAAATAATATTTAGTACATAGATTAAACATGATAATCATCGAGTGAAACTCAGTCACTCATGGACTTTATGTTTTATATAATATTCTCGTCATGTTTAACACACATACACACAGAACGACATTCTTGATGATTATTATTACACCGACCATCAACACACATCATCAATTTCAATACACAGATGTCAGTTATTGATTTATAATAGATTCAACGTGTAATTCACACGAACGTTTGGTATTTACGATAAGAGTGAATTGTAATGCTTTAAGATTGCAAAACAATCGTAATTGTGATGTATGTATGACATGTGTGGAGCATTTTAATAATAAGTAGGGCTGCCAACACCTAAGTAGCAAATACAAATTCAAATCATTCATTTCGTCTTAGGAACTAATATCTTACTTGACAGGTGTTTTTTTCGTCGTGATATAGAAGGTAAACAATCTTACACTGTCTTTTTTATGTAATTATCGATTTAAAAATAAAACAGACACAAATTTAAAAAAACTGAAGAATAAACAATAATTTAATGTTAAAATCAATTTCTGTATATTTCTAAATATTTTTTTTAATTAATGAAATAAATAAAAGTTGTGCCAAGATTGTTTACCTTTTATATCACGACGAAAAAAACGAGGTATCTATAGGTGGGGACATAAACCTTAGTTTATTTGTGTTATCCATAGCACCCATGACACGAAATCCTAGTGTGTAAGGTTATAATAATACTGCTCTAAGAACTGGTAGTAACCCAGTTCATATTATTCCCTAAGAACAAAAAGTATAATAGGCGCAGTCTTCAGAACAAAAAAGTGAGGTCAATTTTATTCCCGTTCTTCGATCTGTCATACGTCATCGAGTACGGTCTGCCAAGCAATGTATCGGAAAATGTTATCATTTGTTATTTACGATATTTATTTCTCGACTACGCTTTTTTGTTCCGAAAGCAGTCTATATATTTTTTGGTCTGAGATTATCCCCTAGACCTGCTAAATGGAGTGAAAGGTAAGGAGATATAGATAGAGGTATACGTACGCTTTTAAGTATCTAGTAATTAGATAGGCAAATAACATTTTAAGTAGATAGACAGTGTTTAAGTTACTATAAATAGAATGAGTAGGAGCAACACACATTTACAATGTTGTCTACACAAACATTACCAAGTATTGATATTATGTTTAATTATCGGTTTCTCGTACAAAGTTTGCCAGATATGATCTTGGATATTACATTGTAAAGGTAAATGTGTGGGTCACATCAAGAACTATCGACTAGAATTGAAGTATCGATAGCTTGTTTTATTTTTAATGTTTACCCGAATGCTCCAGAAGGTTGGTAATGTTTTTCAAGTGTATTTGTGTATTTACACTTTTACGGCCGTGGGTGACGTCTAGTATAAACTAAATTTCTATATCCGCGTTAATGTAGTCACTTTCTTCATACTTCATTCCCATGAAATTCTAGCGTAGGAGTGACTGTACCATGGACTAAATTAATCGCTATGCTAACATCAGCGTGAGGTATACAAATAATTGCGTGGTCATAGATTCTGTAAATGAGTTGATTTATTATTCTCACGGTTGAGTGTTGAACCGTGCAGTTATCGTTCTAACTCCGTGGGTTGTTAATATTTATGACGGTGAACTTGTATAATGTTTACAGGTCATAAATCATCCGTCTTGAATTGCCGATAGTAATGATCGTTACTGGAAACGTTCCTTGTTTTAATTACTTGTGCTTTCTCAACGATAACATTTGAATGTACTTTTGATTTTGAATTTCATGGATATTGTTCAATTTATTTGTTTGGCCTCAATTGATGGCTTAATATAAGGTGTCTTCGTCATTAGCATTGTAACGGCCAATTGGAGCCTTTTTACACTGCTATAATACAGACAGAGATTTATCAATCCACGTGTTGGAACTTTCCATGTCCTTTTTTTACGTTGTGTTTTTAATTATTGAATCAACAGTTCTGGTCAAGTTTACTAAAACACTTAGAATCCCTAGGGGCTATTAAGAATTATGTTTGAAACGGACGTAAGGTGTAGCTCGGTACCTATTTGCATTAACTATTTTGGTAATTAGATACTCCGGTGTCGCGTGACACCTAAACTACAGAATGGGATGGTTCCCACCATAATTCACAAGACAAGACAAGTACTTCTCGAGAAATGTCTCATTGTTTATGCAGGCTAATGGTTTCAGTCACCATTAAAATTGAAATTAAAGGAGACTAAATGTTTAGTTATTGGGGCAGTATACACTTAGGATTGCCATCATGTAAATTGTCATCCCTGGACTAAAATTTAATTAAATACAGTAATTTGGACAGTTAACAAAGGTTTTAACCCGGACATTCACAAAAAATATGTAAAGTGGGGAAAACATACTTTTAATTATTTATATTTTCGCTACGTCTGTCGTCCGTTTTTCTGTCTGTCTGTCCGTTCATTTGTGGTTCAGTTCAGAAATCTTTAGGACCTAAGGTTTAATTGAGACTTGTTTTAATTTGACACTAATCTTTTGCTTGTCCGGAGAATGTACACAAAAACTGTCTGGGTTTTCCCCGAAGGCTTTTAAACAACACCGCGGGTTTTATGTGATTTTACCATTGCTAGTGAAAGCAGTTGAAATGATTATTATTAGAGAAGAGAATAGTGAGAGTCACATTTATTTCTCGTTTAAGCCCTAGGAAAACAGAAGCTCACGGATAAAACAATAAAAAAAAATAAAAAAAAAAGAGTAATGAAAGTAACCGTTTGTCATTTAAAGTAGTTTTGTCCAAACAGCCAGTGATTATCGACAATAAAGAAATACAGCAATACGATAAACAAATTCATTCGATTTCACCGAGTTTTAATACTACCGAAATAACAAATTTTCAATTCAATTTGGAAAAAATGTATAGAGCTCTCGGACATTTTATTTTGTCTGGTCATTTTAAATAACCACGATATTTGCATATAACAGTGAAAAACCTTTTGAAAGATTATTACGTTGAAAAACAACGGGCAGTTTTAACAATCTTTTGTTTTTTTAACTGCCATTGTGATTGAAGATTTTTGTTAATTAGGTAACATATGTATTTCAATGAAAATGCTCAGGCTTGGCAAAGGATTATAATTATACTATCATATTTTAGGTGTATTAGATTTACAATGTTTTAAAACTGAATAAGATATCAAAAAAATTAAATTTGATTTTTTTTATTTACGGTATATATTTAACAAAATATTTCATTGACATCTAGAATTTTATCCTCAGAAGTCGTAAAGCATGATATTAAAAAAAAGCCGCAAAAAAAGATTAAACTTATCATCTCTTGGATTTGCAAAAAAAACTGGAATACGGAAATCCTAAAAACATCATCCTTAAAGGCTGTCTTGAGAGAGATAAAATTTACATACAATATGCCTCAAACAGGATCGAAGCTATCCCAAAAAGCCTTTATAATCCACAGCAACATGATGTACCTCATCCATTTGAAGTATATCGTTACGCATTTGTAGTACACGAAGTTCATTTCAGTCTTCGTGGTAATCGACGCGAAACACTAAATATTAATTTGCCCAATTGATTCGTTCTCAATAACATGTAGTTTGTGTACACTGGCTTGCTCGTTATTGAATGTTGTTTATGTTACGTAAGTATCAGATACAGTTGAAATTCGTTTTAAAGCTATTAACATTATCTTCAATCAGTGTCAGTCCCATGTGACTCTTCTACAATTTTGTAAGGCAGTGGTTTTTAACCATTTCAATATTGTTACCCTTGTGACATATAAGGAAAACTGACTTTAAAGTTGTATAAATGTTAACGAAACAAACAATACAAGTTATGTTTTTCTGTATGTTTTTTTATTCTACGAACCTAATAATTATGTTCTTCTTACCCCAGTAAAATTGCTGAGTACCCCTATCCTACGGGGTAATTACCTCCAGGATAGAAGCCCAGGCGTCAAGACATGTTTAGACCTACTGACTTATCATCTGGTGGAATAGTTAAACCTATGGACATGCTGCCTACAGCAACTAGTTCCAAAGTGATTAAAACCCTCAGAGCGAATTAAATGGCTTTTGTCGAACATAATTGATGGTCTTAGTTAGGTCTGTAAGTTAGACAAGGCCGTTTTAGTGGCATTTTATGCACTTCTGCATGTTGAATGTCTCTAAATATTGGGTACTGTATACTGTGAATACCACTACAATACAATAAAATGTACGTGCTATGAAATATACAGTAGTAAAACATCGACTAATAAATGATAACAAAAAGTTATCTCCGGATGTATTTTGCAATCATTAGTTTGCCAAAAGTTATTTTAGTGTAGAGATATAATATTTCTAGCATAAATTGATATCTGGTATTTTATTTAAACTCAGTAATTTGTTTCATAATTTATTTTCATCTATTGTATATGTTTCAATATAAATAGCCTTTCCTCATAAATCATAACCAACACGGCAACAGCAATACCATGAATCAGAATCAAAGAAAGAAAGGTTAATTTAATAAAAGTTATATACTTCCATACACTTCCCTATTTCACTCCGAGTATTTTGCATGCTGATATCATTTTTCCATCCCCAATAAATAATCTAAAAATCAATTTATATTCAATTTTCGTTAGCACTTCATTTGCATACAATACGGGCGCCACGAGACAACGAGTTCGCCATATCGTTAGCTAATTTTCTCAATTGAAGCGTCATCCGACTCGTAGCTATGAGCTCGTATATTAATTACTGTCACGTTTATTACATTATGTTCCTTTTACAGACTTTTCAGTATAAGATGGTACATTTTATTCAAAAGAAGTACCGCTTTATGCTATGTTTAATGCGATCTTCCTGTATTTTGGTTATTGGTCGGCAATCAATTATCCCTTAAGTTACCGTAAGTTCATTCGTCGGTCTTAGAAATGCTAATCGTTACTACAGCTATGCGTTACTGCCCAAGACAAAAAAGTCTTAAGCTCCCATCCGAAATATGACAAGTGCGGAAACTGACTCGAGCAAAAGGATGAGACCAGACAAACTTCACGGAAATATAATACCAGTAATCTCTCGTAACTTTTCCTCTAAGTGAGCAAAGTTTTGTTTCAAGTACCAAAAGGGCCTTTTTGTGACCTACAACGGTATAAAGGATTTGATAAAAAAGACGAAATGGCACTAAAGGTCGTCATTTCCGTTTAGTTTGTTCAGCGTTCTAGAACATTTTTTAATCTGCTACGTATTGTAGGCTACTATTAGTCGTGTTAAACAAAAGTGTTCAGTTACATATACAATTGCCTGTTGCCGTTAGTGAACACCAGCAAGCTAGTGTTAGCTAGCGCAATTGGAAACAGAATTCGTTTTGGAACAACATACCTGTATTATGTTCTGTCGAGTTTGTTTTTTTGCTTTTATGGAAATGGATTGGGTAGGTAGCAGCTTCCATTGTACATCAGCTGTGCAGTTTCAGGAGGAAAATGTTCGGTACATTTCGAATTGGACTCGTTGATTGGTTACAATATATTCTCATGTAAAAATGGTTAAAACTTCCTCTCCTATTAGCAATACAGTTTTGTAGGTGGTAATTTCATGCACATAATTCTGGGCTCGAAGTAGAAAACTTATTTTTGTAGAAAATGTATTTTACGTAAATGTCTGTCTCAAGACAGAATGATACATGAAAACCAAATGGACTTAGAAGGATACTTTTATTTCCAAAGAAAATTGAAAGACGCAAAATCAATAAATATTCATACCCTCAATAGTTTAAAAAAAACGAAGAATTATTTATTTTTATCTTTATGACAAACTGTAATATTCAATACAAGACAACGTCACGTAGAATAGGCTGAAAGGATGTAGTTATATTAGTACCATACTTGTAGAAGTAAATGGGGTAAGTAATAATATTGTATGGGTCGGTACATCCATCAACCTTTAGAAGTCCCCTTTGGACATGGCTTCGTCTATTTTAATTCTCTGATTCTATAATGCCATTGAGACAGGTCTAGGGTCCTTTGTGACCCATGTTGGACATTTCACTTAAATATTGTTTACTTAGTTATTCATCTGAAAGCGGATATACCATTACCAAGCATTCAGCATCCTAAATAATCTTTTATCTGGTTTCACCAATTTTTTCGCTTGTTCTTTTAGCCTAAACGCACAATATTTTGGATTTTTCAGTTTATTTTTTATTTCCATGCTTTAGAGTCGGCGAGATGTCGGATTGCAACATATAGGGTATCATTGGATTCGTCTCAGTAGCGTGAGATACACAGGCTATATTTTTACCTCCCAATTTTGAGAAGTTGGGTTTTTTGTTTTTCGATAAACGATAATTAAATAGTTACGTATCGTAAAACAACTGAACACGTTTTTCTAATTGACGATCGGATATTTCATGAATCCTGCAAAATGGTGAAAAGCTTCATTGTAATATTAAACCGTATAGAAGACGAAAACCGATCTCTGTACTAAATCTACCTTAATTGTTCACACCGATCCTTTTGTCAGATTGAGGTAATTTTATCAAGGATCCAAGAGTGGAGAGAGAAGAAATTGATTCAGTAATAGGTAGCATATCGTGCTCAAATAGAATTGTACGAAAAAGAATTGATATTACTGTAATTTGTTTAATACAGTTTTCTTATCTCAAAGTATAACGCAGAAATAAAAATGTAGATACGTCATTCAGAAAAAGTGTGGTTTATTATATGATGGCTTTACTGGCACGGACCTTAAAATAAATAATATTCACCTAATCTGTTATTTCATACTTTTTAGAATAACTTTTTAATAATTGGTTTATTTTTTATTTTTTTTATTGTGTGTAATTTTGTTAGAAATATGGCTAGATTGTTTTTAATTATTGCATTTTTTTTACACATGCACTAAATCTTGTCACTCAGAGTCTTCTATCTTTTATTGCCATGAATAAAATATCCAGCACGTTAACATTAATTTTGTCAAACAAATCTATGAGATTTAGTACGAGTTTATTCACACAATAGAGACAAATTCAATGATGTCTCACCATGTTGAAATTCGTCTAGTGGTTTGGGCTCCGTCCAAACAAATGTGTGTATGTATATGAGCTCGAAAAACATTATCCTCCTTCTGACACAATAGGGTAAAGGACCTTGTATATTTATCCTTGACGTTTGTTTTGTCAGTTTGTTTCGCTTTCGTTCGAAATCTACGGTAGACGTAACTTCAATATGACAATTGTGAATTTCTCACAATGAGCGAGCGACTAATGTTAGCATACCCTCAGTTCTAGAAAATTTGAATAGATGAGCATTTCGTAGCTCGTAACAAAATCTTTCTCTTACTTTGTCCTCGCAAGCGGGTAGCTATAAAATTCATTGTATTTACATGCTTTATCTTTTAAATGGCAGTAAACTACGAAATTAAGGTTGAATTTCCCGGTTCTCAAAACTAAAGGTGGATTTTATCAGTGCTTGTGAACTTGGCACGGTATCAAAGGAACTTTACAGACTGAAGAAATGCGATTTGCAGGTGATATCGTCGAGTTACTGTGGTTTTTATTATCGAAGTCTTTCTTTAAGTTGGCATTCGATTTGTTCCTGGAGTTGAAGTATCAACACTTGAGGTTATCGTCCGGTTTGGAAACTTTTCTAATTCATTGCTGTTTGAAATGTTAGAAGTTTTACATTCATGCTGTATTCAGTTCTTAGACGTTACTGAATTTTATTTGCAATTATCAATTATTTATGTTTTCATGTAGTATAATGACGTCACCGTTCTCAAGAGGTCTTTGAATAAAAATTAATACTTTCCAATATTTTACATATTCGGTCACGTATTAAATAATTCTAAATACATTTCACACAAAGCAATAATTTGGTCTTCGGTAATTTATAATTTTCAATGACCGAAACCAGTACGTGATAGCGTGCAGATTATTTAGGCTTAGGTTTCTTCAATGGTTTGGCTATAGCTTTCAATAGGTTGTTATTGGAATGTAAGAGACGTTCACAGAACCAAACCATTATTTGATTTAAATCGCCCTAATGTTCTAGACTATAAAGCCAAAAATCCCCTAGTCCCCTTCTATTGAACTTATCAGCTCTCATTCAAGATTTATCTCTCTCGCACAAAGCCTTTATATTGTGCGGCTAGGCATCCGCTCCTACGGTGTCTGTAATATCTTCTTCATGAATACCTTGCAAAATAGTCTGTACTTTGTTATGTAAAGGTCGCCCGAGCAACTGTCCATTCCGGAGGAGTTTCGTGGAAGCCCTAATATCTTTTCCTCGAATACGTACATCTTTCCTATCTATTTTCCTATTCTATAGTGTGTTCCTAATATGCACTATGAATTCAATGTTTTATTGTGAGGTGATTTTTTTTTTATAAACGGACTTTGCTTTCTTAGAACGCTCGGGTGACGTCTTTACTATTACTGATGTCCACAGGGAATACTGACCACTTCGGTTTCAGGAGCATGAATTGTATCCAAGTATTTTTTCTGTGATAATCAAACACTTGATTAACCAGACCACTTGCTGTCAGGTAGCTTGTCTGTTATTTCTTATTACTCTTTACGAAGCAACGCAAATCAAATCAATCAAAAGCAGCTGGCGGACGCAGCTAGTGTAGAATAAGAAGAATAGCGAAAAACAGATGTCTTGGGCTGAAATACCAAGTAATTCGAGAAAAACATTTTCTTTTATTAGAGTCGTTTTATGTGACATGACCTAATTGTCTCATTGAAATTTGAGTCCTTCGGACCCTATATCGCTTTCGTATCAAGTAGGCGTAGTACGCCCACTCGCTACCCTCCTTCAGTTATCTCTGGCATTAGTAAATGACACGAAATGACGACATGGAACTTGCAGGATAGTTTCGTGAATTACTTGTTCTTTTGGATACAGCATTGTTGAGTTTATAACACCCACAGCTCGACGTTTTAATGGCAGATAAAAAAAAGTACGTTGAAGTTTGTACGCATTTTGATTACAAAGTTAATGGGTACTTCAGAAGCAGATCCGTCACTTAGTTCCTTTTTACCTGAATGTATCAGAAGGATTTTTTTTGTGTATGTATGTAAAAATACTATTGCCTAAACGGTTTGAACGAATTCAATATGTAAGGTGTCATCGGATACGTCTCCATTGTGGAAGTGACATAGACTATTCAAATTTTTTAAGATAACCCTAAGTACCAAAACCAAATTTTAGCAGTGAGAATTTTTGTTTGTCTTTTAATTATTATGCCTTGTGAAGATGTATTATAATCAGTAAGTATTTTAGTATAGTGGGTTTTGAAGGTTGTAACATACCAAGTAATTCACTGACTGACCGCAAACCATTCTGATATAAATGACAAGTAATTATAAAGTCAAAGCCCAACAAACCACGAGCAATTCCTGAACGAAAAACCTAAATACAACGCTTTAATATTGAAAACGAGGCAGCCTTTGAAAATTTGATTAAAAGGGTCAGAGAGTGCTGTACGAGTACGACCGTAACGCGAGGCCGACGTTGGACTCCATAATTAATCTCACATTGTTTACTTTTGATGACCACAGGGATACTAGTTCGAGTCTTGTGGTAAAAAACCAAATCGTGCGTAATTTTGGCTTAGGAAATGTACGGAAACCTAGCGTGTCTACGTGCGTTTATTATCGCTAAGCGCGTTGTAAATTGCTAATTTAGAAACAATCTGTAGTGTATAAGAGGGATTTAGTATAATTTAAAACCACGATTATTGGTAAGTGTTGCTACTGTCGAAATACTATTAGGGATCTGCTAAACAATTTAAAGATTACGAACGATGATCGTTTACGTCGTCATAGTAAAAGTTGACAAATACAATACTTGTATTATGATGAACATTTTGCAAAGGAAATACCTGTAGTTTGAAACTAAAGGTGCCGACGAAACAAAAGATAAGTTATATTGTAGAACTACAATCTTACAGTATAGAATAAAATTCGGGAATTCTTATCAAGTCTATCGCATGTTTCAAAAATTAGTTGGACGAAATTTATTACCTACATAGGTGTAAAAAGTAAAAGTATTGTACAGCAAGATATTCTGATTCACAAGTCTGATTTGTACTATATCTATATACGCGTATGATTTAGGGTTTGTTTTAAACGCTAAATAAATATTTATTCCCGAACGTGATTTCTCATTTATGTCGCGTCGCCCTTAGGGAGTCCGAATACCTCGATGTGAGTGTTCAGGCATTTATTACCAGATTGTGATATTAGGCAATTGTTTTTCAAGCGTTGAATTCCATACTAATAATATAAAACTGAAGAGTTTGTTTGGACGTGCTAATCTCAGGAACTACTGGACCGATTTGAAAAAATCTTTTAATGTAAGATAGTCTATTTATCGAGGAAGGTTTAGGCTATATAACATCACGTTTAGATGAGTAGGAGAAGAGTAGCAATGAAAAATATTGCGAAAACGGGAAAATTACGCGAGCGGAGCTGCGGGAAATTGCTAGTGTTATTATGTATGTAAGTATGAAGTATGCATGTGTGTGTGCGTGCATCTGTCATTTTAGTCATCATAATCTCTGTGTGATGGAATAATACAAAGTGATTAATGTACCCAGTTAATTACTGCAATTTGAAGATAATAAAAACAAGTACAAAATGCATGACCAGCGCATGAGAACTGGCCACTATGGACCATGTCATAACAATTACATAAATGGCCAATTATAAAATAAGTCACGCGTTTATGAAACGTTTCTGTCATAGTATCACATGTCTAATAGATCTATAGACATCCTTGAACCGCGTTGAGTGGTATTATCATGCGAACTGATTGAGATCTCCATCTAGCGTGTTAGTTTTGTCATGGAGTCATTAATTAATTGTCGTTTTGTCTTTAAATAATTAACTTGCAGATAAAACATAGCTCCACTTGATGGCATGAAAACAGTCCTTTTTAAATTTTTTTTTTCGGAAATTATTTACCGTCTCGTTTTTAATCGAAAGTAAAAAGAATACAATCGAAGTCACTTTGCGTCTTTACGTGCTTATAAATATCTGCATCTATTTTGTATGCAAAAAAATTGCCCAATATTATATTTATTGAAATTAATTCGTCAATATAAACTCAAAGTTTATTATTATTAGTCGCTATTTCATACATTACGATCAGATTTAATTGGACTTGAATGTCTCTTAATGTAATTATGCTTATCATTATTAGGGTCTATTCACCTTTCATTGAACATCGGTCTGTGTTATCACATTAGGTCACTGCGACATTAATATCTGTAACTATTAATTATCGAGACCACTCGTAAACAGTTCTGGAAAGATAATTGTGTAAATAAATAAGATCAGATCATTATATCACAGGGTATTTATAGTTACAAGATATCAGCCTTTTGAAGTGAATACCAATTTTGCTACCATAGGGGGCAATCCTAAAAACCTAATGATAACAAAATCGGGGGATAGAGCATTGCAGTTTTGTATTATGTCGTCTGCATTCAAAATTAAATTATACCATTGGATAGCTAAAGGATTTAAGAATAACTTTACAATAAGCAAGTAGGTACAGTGAAAAATCGCGCGCGGTTGAGGGGGAAGCGCCTCGATTTTAATGTTATTTTACGAGGTAAATAAAAATATTTTATTAAAAACCTTTAGCATATGTAAACGTATTCATGTACAACACACAGCCGTGTCCATGACATAGCTATACTCAATTTTTTTCTTAGTATCCGACTGCGCCTGAAATAGGGTAATGTTTTTCGACCTTATAACCCGGTTTTTTATATTGATCTTATGATCATCATTTGATGTCATGGTTTTTTTCATTTGTTGTTTTTTTTTAGTAATTGGTTTTTTTTCGGTAACTACTACTAGTCCATCTTATTTATTGATCGATAATATGAACTAAACTAAATTTTGTGTCCTTCCAATACCAATTATTTCGAACTTAGTAGACTAATGAAGTGGAGGTCCTGTTGAAAATTATTGAGGTAACAAAAATATATGGCACTTAAGTTAGGCTCTGGCAAGGGCAGCAATTTTGAAGATTAGAGTCTCCATTGGTAGGTACTTTACTTTGTTAATAATACCATAATTAAAATTATACATTTTAAGCATTTTTCCGCCAGCGCTGTGGATCGAAAACCTTGACCTCACCTTGAACCAATTGCAAATTGAAGTACCGATTATACGGTTTCGTAATTATTATAAACGCACCCTACTTCAATACATCTGTATAGTATCTTGCATCATCAAGTAACTTTTGTGAAACTAGTTTCAGTCATTTAAAGCTTATTTCAATTAAATAAATAATTTAAATCAATAAAGTTCGATGTTTGAAACGTTAGCTCTAAGTAAATGTTGTCACGTCACGAATTTCGCGTCGTATCTTCATTATTAAATTAGTTGCGTGAAATAAGTTTAATAAAAAACATGCACAGGGCACGAAAGTACTCTAGTGTCGCGAAAATAATGCATGCATGGTAAAACTGGACGTTAACACGTGAAATTAATGTGAAAATAATGTTATAGAACTAAGTTCAATTCATTAGTTGCAATGAAATCCGGCTTTGCTGCATGCAGATTAACTGCTTTTAGGAACTGTTAGTTTTGTAGACGTTGTTGAAGTAAGAACAATGTTGCAGACGGCTGATGAAATTAAACGTTGAAATAAAACTGAGAAAAGATAAAATAATGGGGAAATGTTACAAACTTCTCAACATAATTAGCTCAAACTTTAACGTTGTTACTATGCTTCTTACAAATTTAGCTGTCAGTTAAGTTATACATGTTGGAGTCTTAAGTTTTCAAAGTTATAATATTATCTGTTTCAGGCTACGTAATTTAATTTGGTCTTAGGATCTATGTTTCAAATTAAATATCACACTGATTTCATTCATTAAAAGAGAATACACGACAAAGACAGAAAAGCAAATTAAGGTAAATTTTTATTTCGACAATTCTCCATGCTAGAATAGGATAGACATATGTGACTCAGTTGCTATTTTTCTAAGCTTCATTTCCTCGCAAATCTAGTATCTATAGAAAACTAAACTAACGCGCAGCCAAATCCCTAGCTGCTATACCGCCAACTGGTAAATTCAGGATTTACAAACTTTGCGTGAGTGAACTCCAGTAAACTCGCTTTTGAACACCAGAACTGCTTTAGAAACTGCTTCTGAAATAAACAAATGCTGCTTAATGGATATACCTATGTATTTATCTTAAAAGGTATATGAGTTAGTAATGAGATCTGTTTGTAAAAGTCTTGGAAGGGTTAGATCAGTTATGATTGGAAATTCAATCAATTCAGTACTTAATAGTACTTATTTGGATTAAAAGTTGATCCCGCTTTTGATGCTCTTTGATAAGTTTTTATGTACATTCGGTGAATTTGGCTGTTAATCCAATACTTCCATTTTACGGTTATACAAGAATGTTTATCAGAACTTAGTCTGTGTAAGGACTAAAGTGCGTTTGATGCTCAAAAAATGCACTGATTAAGATATAGGTTCTGTTGAAGTCACTAATTTTTATCAATTTATAGTTCACATTCTATTGCTGGTTGCTACGATAATAATCTCATTCTAATATTATTGGAAGATTTTTTCATATTATAAAAACAAATTCTTATTCAATCAACTTGGGGTTTTCTTTCTTTAAGCGGGCTTCGTTATTGGCTTCTGAAGAAATGGAATTGTCCGTACTAACATTGAATATTAATCGTTATTCTAATTCCGGAAATAATTCGTCAGATATTGCAGAAGTTTGAATATTCGAGGGATTTATTTGGATTTCGTATGCCTCTTGGGGTTATGTCCCAATACTGTGATGAAAGCAATTTAAGATTTTTTCCTCAATTCTAATTTAATTGGCTTTGTTTTCATCGCGTTCCTTTCATGTTTGTTCGTTGTTTTCTTTCTTTTTGCTTGACGTTAAATAGATTCCAAGATTGATTTCTTTTGTTCCTTGTCAATGCTCTTTTTCGGGTGTAGTAACTGAAATATTAGTTGCGTTCCTAGTGACGGTTCAATTGAAGTGCTCTACAAAACGACAAAGAAACGTAAATCGTTGACACAGCGTGAGAGAGGAAATAGGATTGATAGGCGTCGCTATTAAATGTTTCTGATTCATAAAACTTCGATTTTTAGTTTATGAAGTGATTATGAAAATAAGTAAAAAGAAAATAAAATGTGAGAAATAGAAATTTGTGAAACGCCTGATTTAAGTGATGAAAATTCCTAAAGGGCAAGTATTATTTCGAAACATAATCTTAATAATTATCTCATTACAATAACTCCCAACATTCAGTTGTTTAAAGACAAGTTATAATTTGAACGTTTGTGTCTATTGGCATTTGCAGTTTGTTAATTGCTTGGACATTAGTCTGGCATCCGTTTGTATCATCCGCTTTCATCATTGAATGCTCAGTCAGTATGAAATTGTTGTTTGTCTCGGCTTTGTTGAGTATTGTGTGTTTTTGACCAACGAGAGAAGGCTACGAAGAATACTATGATAATATTTCTTTGTTTTGCAGATTTCTGTTAGATATTGCTCTTCAACAATTTTATTAATGTTTCCTATAACATAAAATTTTGTAATTAAATCCTAAACAAATGTTGAATACCTTATACTTACAATCTCACATACTCATTATCGTTTCCCGTATTACGATGAAATATTTACTGCAAGATTTTCTTGACTAGATGCTTTTAATGTACGACGTAAAATTTTACTAGCTATTAGGTACTTGAAAATGTAGCATTAAATAAAATCTTTTACCTCATTCCGTGTCCGATACAAAAGGTATAATCCGTCTGTAGTCCGAAGATTAGCGCCCACTTTTAGTGATAGGAGGAATTTTCCCTTTTAAAGAAGCTTTCTTAATGTGTTTGGTGGAGTACCCGGCTTAAATAAGATTATTTTCTCCACAGTCACCTTGCGGATATTGAGAGACTCTCGTGTGAACTGTATACTTGTCTCTATTTGTTATGCCTTTGAGCTTATCATGTAAGATATATTACAGTAATTTCCAAAACGATCAGGTGGATTAAGGTCCATGGCAGTCTTGGATCACAACCTATTAATAATATACCAGTAATAGTTTCAAAGCGGTCAAAAAACATAAAGTGTTCACTGGTTATAGAAGCGGTGTCTTACGGAGATCGAAAATCCCATTAAGCTGCGGTCAAGTGGCTTCAAATGAATCGTCATAATTATATAATTTCGCCATTAGAACAAGTTTTAGATTTTTGAGTTTAATTGTCATTGTACCGCAAAGTTGCTTTAAGACTTAAACGAAGTTATCAGCGGTGCCCCACCAAACCCATGTTCTGCGTGTAAAACTTTTATTAACATGAGTTTTTATTCTACAAAAAGTCATTTCCGTAAATGCACCAAAGTTTTTCATGCATGCTACAGTAATTAATTTAAGCTCGACCGTACTGGTGACACGAAAAACAAAATGTCTGCTCAGGGTGACGTGAGGTGTAAACGTCCGGGGAAAACATGAAAATGCTAAAACATATTTTCTGGATTACTATGAAATGCAATGAAGTGTTTTATTTGCAGTACAAGGTCTTTTTTCTTTGTGTTTGTAATCACAGTTTTTGGGTACCTAATTGCAAAGGTTAGAATACCAAAAACAGATAAGATTTGTAATTATTCAATTTGTAAATTACGTAAAGTTATATACTGGCTGTCTTAATTATATAGTAAAAGCAATACATAATATACGTTGGCACATGACCAGTCTGCAAATATGAAAATTGAATCTCCTCGGTCAATTTTAAACTTTTCAACTTTAAATTTATTTTCGTAATTAACTTTAATACTGTATTTCATATCCACCAGACCTCTTTTATAGTATGAAATTTTCAAGAAGTTGACTCAGCATTTTTCAATTTTGATATTTTCAGCAATCGCCATAAAATCCGCTGCTTCCTACGATACTCACGTACCGGCCAGCTCCCAGTTTACGTTAGATATGCGATGCTCAAACCCAAACATAACATTAAAATTTCGGTACTTTATTCTTGTAATACTACTTGTTTTGTTTCGCGTACTGAACTGTCCAAGTAAATCTTCGTAGCAGTCAGTCAGTATATCCAGTGACTAACTAGTGTTGTAGATCTTTTACTATCTTTACTTGAATAAAATTCAAACAGCAGAATACATTCAGTATTTTTCTGAATGTATACTCGAGGGACTTTAATCGAAATGAACATAATTTTTGTCTGTCTTTGCAACTAATAATGTCGGAGAAACCCAATGTTGAAAATGTTTGGATTTAGGCATAGGCAAGCGAAGCGAAGGCGGGTTTCTTATAGACAATGAATTTTGGTAACAAACAAAAATAGACGCTTATTATTTCTAAAAGTAATAAGTTAGTCGCGATAAGTAATAATAGTAGTGCCTATATTATCATGGAAGAAGTGATACAGTAATAGCATTGTGCCTTTAAGGTTGAGTGTAGCTGTATAGAATGTCGCCAGTCTCATAGTCTCTAGATCCGTTGCTTACAAGTTGGCACGTTTTGGCAGTTTCTAGACCGACTAGTTTCCGATTGCAGTCAATGCTTCATGTTTAATTGGCAGGCGGAGTTAGACATTCGCCATCTTCGTTCCTGTATTTCTTTTCATGAATATTTTTTGTCTTTTTATCATCATAACGAGGTGTTTTACATCTAAGGGATCCACCTTATAATTTGCTCTTTACTGCACTGATTCCATTAAAAGACCCTACTCTGAGAGAATCACTTTCTTTACCGGTAAACTCAATTTCCTTATAAAATTGCCTGAGAAACGGTTAGAATTTTTAATCGTTATTTTTCCAAGATAATGAATGATGGATTGGTTTCATAGCGAAAGTGGAACCTCATGTTTTGTGGTTGTTTTTAACTGGTAGATGAAGGATGAATTTATGGAAAAACGATCTTATACGACACTAGATAAAACAGAGAGTATTATTATCCTTATCCTTGTAGATTTTAGGCTCAAATCCAGTGATTATCTTGATGACACTTTGATGCAATGTTAAATACGATGTCGTCATGTCGGCTCAATATTATCTAGCTTGGGTTATTACATAATGGACTGAAAATTTTGCTTATCATTAAATGACACGACAATGGCCTGATTATGAGATAAATGCCAAAAGTGTTGGTTAACGCATAAAACGTGTCCAATACGTGTCTAACATCTAACTTGCTTTGAAATTTCGTTAGTAGAATCCGAGTGTTTGCGAGGATAGGTCTGCATTTGTGACCGACTTTTACCTAATTCGACTGACGCTTGTTAGATTGTTATATTAGTTCGAGTATGGTTTATTCAATTGGAATTATTTTCTCTGTTTAGGTTTCATTCTGGTTAGGATATCTTATGTCCAGTCCCATTGCTGACCTCTAACAGCGTGTGAGGTTACCTCATTGGCCAAGTGTGCATTTGCAAATTTGACACACCTTCGTGTCGTCAATTTTCAGGTCAAGAAGTCGCTTGTCTGCAGGTCCCGGTTAAATTAACCACCCGATCACAAAATTATCCTGGGTTATTTATATCAGTATCATCGTTGTTTTCACATTATAAATGCCTAGTTCCGAAATAACTGTTATATGAACTTCCACAGAAGATGTATTGCGACCCCATCCTTTCTAGGTCACTGGATCTCAATTTATTTTGTCCCCAACACCTACTCCTATTTCGTCACTTAAGTGCTCTACATGTCAAGCGTTATGCCCTGTCATTATTTACGATACGCTGTCAGCTGTATATTTTAAGGGTCTTCATTCATTTGTTGCCGGCAATCCGGCTTGAATTTACTGATATACGTTGCCCCTTCCGCACCGTGTGGTTCCAAGGAACCAAGCGTATTGGCATTACAGTAAAAATGATGTGTCGGAAAAATAGAATACGAATTCGAAGGTTTGCACTGAACTGGTTTAGTTCTTTTTTATAGAAAACACAGTTGTTTTCCGTGAATACGAGCTTCATCGTCATTATATTGCCGAATTTTAAATAGTTACGAAATCCCCATACGACTAAATCCGTTTTCTTGTCGATATTATGGGGAAACTCCCTATCTCAAACAGAACTACGCTCCTACGCTGTAAGGTACATTGTAAATTGGCCTGTCAATTACGTCAACCGTATTTTAGTTCTACTATTAACTGATAGGTATAATGTTACGGACGGTTTCCAATCAAAGCAAAAGCAACAATATTATTACCATTTTTTATCTTCAAGGTACAGTCATAACTCTGTTCTTTGAATTTCAGATTTTAATAGTCGATTACTATACGTTTGGATAATTTTAACATTGTTTCGTCTACAAGTAATCCTTAATTGTAACTTCAATCTCATTAAAAGAGTTTTATATTTGTACAAATTCATACTGATTGTTTTTTACCTTATTTACATCATTACCAAAAAGCTATTTTTAGGTACTCGAGTTCTGTTTTTCGTCTATTCAAAATACGAGTATCTCAAGGTTTATAATTAAACTTTAAATATGTTTAACCTCTTACATTAAACGGGGAGCAATAATTCATTTCACGGTAGATTACTGGTCCTAAACAAACGGCCCATCACATCGCTTTTAATAGATGTCACTATTCACTATGCGAGCTGGTAAATTGACGCCTATTACAAAATTTACTCGCAATTACAATCAAGTACAGAATTTAGCTAATTTGAATAATTTTACTCTTTGTATTTATTCATCCATATTGTAACGGCCAATCTACCTACGTTTTGTTTAAAATAGACTGACTTTTGCTGCGATTCTTTCTTTTGATATATATTAGTATACCTATCAAATGAGTGGTCAATACCGCCCATGCTGTACTACTTTGGTACTAACGTGATAGTGGAAGAAAAAACTGTAAATAAACGAGTTTTCCCATCTATCTTGACAACTTAGGATATCAAAACTATGATCGCTGACACCAGACAATCAACTGTAATGGAGTACCCGATACGATTAATATATTTTGCACCTTTAAAATAACACACCTTTGATATCAAAGATCTCAATATGAAGTGGTATTGTATGTTTCCACATTTCTCTGATTTTTCCATAAAAAATTTAAATACAAAATACTTTGTTGTTAAATTAAAATACTGGCGGTGAAAAACAGTTCTGTTTTCAAATTTAATATTAATTTTTGGGATATGATTTATATGTGTTTAATGTTTTTAATATTAATGGCATTTGTAATCTAAAGGATTGTGAAGAATTACGTACAGTTTAATTAAGGGTATTTTAGGTATGACACAGTTAGATGGGACTAGAAAAATAGGTACACTTCAGTATCAGTGAAAGATAAAACGCAACTCAGTGATAAGATATTGGAAATAAAGATAAAAGATTGCATAAAATAAAGTTGCATAACGTTCAGTTCTCGTTGACCTATCGTTCTCACGACTTTCAGAGAGCAAAAGATAAACGATCATTTCGTTATTCCATTTGAAATCAAAGATGACACTAAATATCATATCACTTAGTGAATGAATATTTATTTGCATGTAATATGTAACACAACAGTAATTACATAATAGTCATTACACAATAGTAATTACACAATAGTAATTACACAATAGGAATTACAAAATAGGAATTACACAATAGGAATTACTCAATAGTAATTACACAATAAGAATTACACAATAGTAATTACACAATCTCAATTTCACAATATGATTTACACATTAGTAATTACACAATATCAATTACATAATAGTAATTACACAATAGTAATTACACAATATCAATTATACAATAGGAATTACGCAATAGTAATTACACAATAGTAATTACACAATCTCAATTGCACAATAGGATTTACACATTAGTAATTACACAATAGAAATTACACAATAATAATTACAGTAACATTAAATATTAGTGAATCACTATAATTATATTAAAATAAACTTTATTAAAATAAAATGTTTCAAAAACGAATATTAAACATTTTGATCTAATATTGCGTTTTACTTTTATTTTATCTTTGCTGCTACATTGTCACCCCTGTAATTATATTGTATGGCATTCATTGGCACCAACATAACGCGAAAAGAAAAGAAATGTGAAAGCTCTCTCACCGTATTTAAATCGATAATTTCGGTCATACTCGTTTCTGTGTTACCAACACTCGAACCACTATCATTAGGCACTCGCATGTAGTTACTCGTCGGTGATGAACAGTGTTCCTAAGCCAATATGGAACGTATTCGTATAATAGAGGATTTATAGCGTTCATTGAGCCGGTTTTAATGTCGAAATGCATTTTCAGTCTTTCTGTCTTTGCGATAAAAACCGTAGACTGAACAGATAAAATAATATGTCAAGTTGTAAAAAGAGTCTAATTAATAATAGGTACTAGAGGATTCGCTTTGTGGTCAAAATTCGACTAGAACTTTAATTAATCAGTAGATTATAGATATCAACTGTCGGTCAACGGGGTTTTCCGTGTGATGTATATGTGACGTATAAGGATAATAATATCATCGCACTTTGTTTCCCATATTAAATGCATTTGGACATTTTTATACATGTAGTTTAGATTTTTGCAATTCTTCTCTATGTAACATTTATTTATATATACTGCTCGTAATCACACATCTACTTTCTTTTTTTTTTGTATACAATTTTAATGTACTAAAAGTAAAAAGATCTTAAACAACAGGATATGTTATGAAAAGCTCGTAAAATGTCAATCTTTCTTTGACCTTTTAAAATTGGAGCTCTGAAGTGAAATTGAATGCGTGAAAATTGTCTTAAACGAGATTTAACTTTTCCTTTCGACGCCAAAGACATCCATTTTGCTGAGAACCGTTGGGAACAAAGTTTGATTTGTTTTAAGATTTCATTGTAATAACGCGTTTCGTTTGTAGCGTTATTTCTTGGACGATCTAATCCAATATTAATCTGTCCTTTTTCCATTTTGTTTGATTGACTTTTTGAGTCAAAAATAATTCGTCATTCTTTTAATTTAACATCGCGATTTTTATTGCCTTTGAAATAGGTATAGCGAGGGAAATATGCACATGTAAATCAATATCATCTATGGAATCTGCTCTGTAGTTGAAATGCGACCATAACTAATAATACTGTGTCTGTGCATAAAACGTGTTATTGTTTTGCTTTTCCTACTAACGTTTCTCCATCCATCTCCTTTTTGGCTAATACCAATACAATCTCAGTAGTTAGTTCACGGGCATTAGCAATGACAAGGCCCACAAACAAAAGATTTTCTTAGCTTCCTTCCTTCGTGAAGAATACGTCCTATTTTATTATAGGGTTGAGGCATGTCCTCGGCATTTTAC
>LGAG01000283.1:151602-170104 GCA_001278395.1 Lerema accius | reverse complement strand
AAAAGCCTATTAAATCAAAATTCAAATGTACACTTATATAGCTTATAGTTACTTTCCTATAGGAAATCGTCTTATCTTTATAGCTCCTCAATACTGCCTATCTCTAGCATGGCTAGAGCTAAAAGGAAAACTAAACAGAAAAATATTTTTCGAATCGTGTTATCACGGATACATATCTTGTACATTCCTTAGGGAAACTCCGAAAGGACTGACAACGAAAATTCCTGTTTTACATCGGGCCTTGCCAAACCAAACAACTTTGAGCGTGATTGACCCTCGAGTCTTGATTGAACGAATGCTGACGTTGAGGGCAATTTATCTTTTAGAGCTTTCTTCGTAAGATATCTTAATCCTCTAACAATATAATTTACTTTAATTGCTTCATTACTGTCTAGTGCAATACTCAGCGCTCTTCCTAGAATGTTAGCGTTTGTGAAACTTTAGAAAATTCTGGATGCCTTTAAAATATTTAGAAGAGCTCAGACTAGAGCTATTTTGTTACTAAAACATATTTTTTTAAGTAAAAATACCCGTTTTATTTTATACTTTTTTGTATTATAAAATTATCCGTTAGCCTACGTTTAATATGTGCTTTGTCACCGAGGTTATTCTTTTTTCCTTAATGTGATAACAGAAGCGAAAATAAGAAAATAGCTATGGAACACTTTGTATTTACTCTTATATCATGAAGGATATAGTCGGTCAAAATTCTGCTATACATTAAAAAATAAAATAATAATAGCGGATAACATTGTTTTCGCTCTTAGTACCATTTCAGTAAACTTGTTCCGATCTGCCTAAAGAAATACATTTTAAACCAATAGCTTGCAGCAGGTTTGTAGCAGGTCGAAGATGATGTGTCTTAATTACAGACTAAATTTAAGTACCTGACAGAAACCTTAACGAAGCAAAGCGTTTGATATGAAATAATACCCCCTAAAATTTACGTTTAAGCCTCACAAGTAATTTGTAAGTACTTTCATATTAGCTCTAGCTCAGAAATTTCAGGTGTAACTTAGGAAATAAATTTTAGATTAAATACAATTACCTAAGTCATTGAAAATTTCGCTGTAAAAAGTTTTAGTTTAAGTCTTTTGGTTCACGTCATCCACCTTTATTATCGCACTAGTTTAACGCGGCGGTTCTATATTTCGATTTTGGTTAGTAAAAATGATGACATTGGCAGTAAAATTAGGGCAGTAATATAAAAGAAAACGGTCAGTAACAAATGTTTTATATTGCAGTAGATTAAAAAAGGGGCCGTAGAATAATTAATTGGGAAGTTACGGATGGGCAGTTAAAAAGTTACAAATGGTCTGTAATTTGTGATTAGTAATTTGAAGGCAGGGTCTCGAAGGATTAAATACAATAATTAATAGGGCCAAACTAAACATAACCCTAATCTAAACCATTTTACTGCCTAACTAATTTCCACTGCTCAATGTAACTGCTGGGATTTTTAAGTTACTGACCACTTTAATTAGTGCCCTTTATTATTTAGATATCTGTTCTCAGTGTGTGTGTGTATACTTCTATCATAGTCGGGCTATGAATGTGTAGCATTAATTTTATTTACCCTGCATTTTGAAGTCTACAGTCGGACATATTTAGACCTTCCCTTAATTGACCTTTTCTGACCTTTTAACCAACACTTGCGTAATAAACGCGTACCTACAAGTTTCAGAGTAATGTGCTTAGTTTCCTGCAATTACGTCTATGTTCATACATTATCTACAGAAAGTTCTGGAACTAAAAACCACGTTCGTGCAATGGATAGATGCTATGAAATATGTTCTGAAAATCCAACCGTTTACCAAACTTGTGTTCTATATTTAATATTAGAGTCATCGTCGATTCGTGATCCCTTTATTTCGTGGGGGAAAACTTCATAAATATACCTAACTATGTAGTTCCGGGTTATATGGAATTTTTATCCACTAAACCCCCATGATGTCCACTGACACAATCGAGGATGCCCTGAGATCTCTGATCTGAAGACATCATTTTTTTATTTTTTTCTGTCATAGTCTGCCGAGCAATGTACCAGGAAACGATATCGTTCGTTATTTAAGTTATGTATTTTCGACTACGCTTTTTTGTTCCGAAGCCGGGGTCTGTATATTTTTTAGTTTGAGCCAAAAACAAGCTCGTTCATTAGTAGCGTATTACCACAATTATAACGTTCAACCCGACTAACACAATCGAATTCGCATTTTCATTTATCATGGTCATATCAAAGTCAATTTACAGTTCAGTTACATCCAACAATCAGAATTAGCATGCAACGTGACTACAGCCGTTACTATCTCGGTGGAACAATTGCGATTCATGTGCATTGTCCAGTACAGTTATTACCAGTACCTATCCCAATATACATTCCAACCTATACTATATGCTAACTATATCACTTCAGGTATTCGGGTGACAATAACACAACAAGCAATTATTTGAATACCCAACTAGTGGTATGATGATGTGGTAAAACTAAGCGTATTAGGTACGTTTACCAACACTATATCTGTCATTGTGGTAAATATAAAAACACAGGGTACGTGTGTTTGTCACTGAAATTCCCCTGAACGGATAAGGTTTTGAAGTTTTATGCGATTAACATTACTTTATTTTTTTTACATCAGATGATAAAATACAACAGTATCAGAATGATTAATAAAAAAAAAACGCAGTTTTGTTACTACTATAGGTCTGTAGGATTGGTTGTTATTGTGTGTAGTTGTGTAGTAAACTATATTAGAAAACAGAAAAACATTCGAGCGACTCCAGCGATAGTTAAGAAAGTCGTAGGCGAAACGTTTCTAGTGTTATTTATTATAGTGTTAGTGCGTCTCTGTGGCGCCGTAGGTTCAATTCTATCCAACTTTATAGGCAAGGGCCGCATTAAGGTGTCGTTCCGAAGAACGCGGATAACGACAGACGTCAGTCACAGACGGCTAAGACATTTAATCCGACGCGCGACGGTGCGGCACGCGGCGTACAGTATTAAGTACTTTGTAGTAGCTACGTATTTATTTATTAAAGACTTGCTTGGAAAATGTTTGCCCACAAAGCCTTCAGTCTGGCGACTGTGCATGTCGTATGCAGTTGTATCTATTCATAAAACTTTGAGTGTGTGAATTTTATTTCAATTCTAAATTAAAAGTATTGGTAACACATACCTTTGTTACCGACTCCGAATACCACTTACGACTAGTAGTAAATGTCATCGTCATCTGTCGCTTTAGTGTACTATTGTCGCGTTTCGCGGAATCGTACCTTTAGCTAAAATTTTGGCGGCAGAACGCCAATACTTTTCACATAATATTTAACGATCCTTACCAGTTGGTTGTGAATTTCCTATTCAGATCCTGAATTTGATTCTCTGCTAGGGAAAATATTTTTTGTCTATGTGCAATTGTGCAACGCACAGCACAGTATATCTTCCAAAAGTGAACTCTAGACTTTATATTTCGAGTTAAAATTAAAGGAGTTATTAGTAAATAATCGATCCAGACAGATGTAAGATACAGGTTATAATAATTTGTCAGTTGTCACTTTCCAATAGAATCCCAATTTCGTGTATAATAAGGGCCCCGACGAGACCCCAGATATCGGAATGCGTCGTTATTTTCCAATGGAGCTGTAAATTCGTCTGTGCTAGGGGCCCTAACATGTCTAAAACGGCTCTTTGTGTTGGTCAATAAGACCGGATATCTCGGAGCATCGGTTGTCTGTCTATGGACAGCTTGACATTGGTTTCCGCTCGGCTCCTTGCCTTGATATTGAGACAGTGACGATATTGCGTTTATGTAATTTAATGCAACGCAGCCGACGCGACGGGTCATTCGGCCCACAGCCGTCGTCGTGTTCACACGTGCTGAATGTTTGACAAGGCATCTAATCTACCGTAGTCGACTAATTCTGCTACGATATGTTAGTTGTTGCAATGCTTAATTCGTGTACTGTGCTTAGGTTAAAGTATAACAGTATTAGTATTCAATTCATGTTATGAATATTTATTTTAGAAATCCAAAAATCTTTTTTGTGGTTTTATTATTCGATTTTAGAAGTAGAATATCTTTGTAAAAAGACGAGATTTTTTAACGGTTTCAGAAGTAAACTTTAGTTGAGAACCGTGGCTTCCTTTTTTTATTCGACAGTTCGTGATACAGAATAACACAGTACATACCATAGTAACAAAGTAGGCATAAGTATGCATACTCTGTACAAAAGTAATTGAAATTCGGCGCTGTTAACAATAATCAACTTAACATAAATGAACAATTAACGTCCTTAATTAAATTCAACAATAAATATAAACCGAGGCGAGAATTCCCCGTATTATATTCTTACAATGAGAATATTTGACCAGCTTAGGCATTCAATAGAAACGCCGCATGATATTTGAGAACAAAACAACGGCGCACTTAATATCAAATAATAGGTTTTAATTCAAAATAATTTAAACCCGATACAAATCCCTATGGAATGTCTGGAGATAAAGAACTTATATTTGTCTGGAATTTAAGTAACTGTTTAGTGAAGCACTGAGAATTAAAGTTTATTTGTTTTATAGAAAGGTGTTCCAAATTTCTTAAAAAATTTAAAGGAAACTACGAGTATGTATTCAAATAATTCTAAACAGTGTATAAATAATACAGCTTTGATCTATATTTATAAACAAAGATCAGTACAAACTAAGATTTATAGTATAAATTTACACGGTACTTTATTAATGAGTATTTTGGCCTCATAGAGAATTAAACCCGGGACTTACTCGTATTAGTATTAAAACGAGAGTTCGACATTTTAACCGCTGTGGTAATATTTTACAGAACACAGGTGAATTAGAAATCAATTAAAGTAAATAAGCATAAAAATACTAGGTGTAATTTAATTTAGGTGTCTTTTAACAGTAGGTACCTACATAACAATAATAAAATCCTTAGTTTAATATAATAGTCAGTGAGAGAAAGGATCCCGTTGGGATGACTAACGAGCAATATTATTGACTTTATTGAATGAAATCCACGTCTTCCTTCGTACAATTTCTTTTTCGTCCGGATGCATGATCCGATATTAAGTGTAAAAATCCTTTATTTATGTATGTTGTTGATAAGTGAGGTACTGACTATACATTACTCAGTCTATTTAATATTAGTTAACTAGAATACCGGACGTCCTGCCACATAGATTCCTCTTAAAGTTTTGTTGATCCTTTGATTTTCCGCATCAGTACCCGACCTTAAACTTTCGTGTACCTTTAGTAAATGCTCATCATATCGAACAATTTCCTATGGCGGCGTTTTAATAACTCTAATAGTTTGGCTGGTCCCTTGACGTATCTCGACATCAGCAGCACCTACTAGGTCCAACTGTAGCTCGAAACCATACTCAATCCCTCTAGATACCTCCCATATTTTCTATTAAAATTGGTCCAGCCGCTTAGGAAGAGTCCAGTGACAAACACACTGTGTTTTTATATATTTAGATGATTATCATGTCTCCATATTCTTGGTATTCTCCATTTCTCGTAGGAAAATCTGAAATGCTCATAGTCCGGCGGCTAACGCTGCGTTAATCGTAATTGACCAAGTTACCAATAGCAACCATGGTAAGTAATTGAATGGATGACCGCTAGTGGCTTAGTGTGTTCCAGAGGGCACATTGCCATCAGTAAGGCCAGTTATCGTTAGATACTAGTCATCAAGCCACATGGCAATATAAACTTCGTTATCTGATATGCGGATATATCGTTAGTACGGATTTTTAAATGAGTTAATTGAGTAAAACTCACATCTATTTTTACTGCACTGTTCTATTTCAATATTCCGATGCATGCTGTTTCTAAAATAGAACAATTTATTTTAACAAATCAAATTTTAAAATAACAGAACAAGCTTAAAATTGTTATAATTACAAACGGGAAAGTAAGATTTTGTTATTTTTGTGTCATATTTTCCTTGCTTCAGTTATATTACTGCTTGCATTTGTTATCATTACTCTTAGGTATGTACTATAAAATGAGCTACGTTAACTCTATCCAGCTTTAAGGGACTTCAGTATAAATCCTATACGTGCCTTTAATTTTGCAGATGACCTGATTAGAAATTAATTAAAACTCAGATTCCTAGCTATCCTCGTTGGTGCTAGATTCTTGGTTCGTTTCCTAATGGAATAGGTGGCGCTTTAACGTATTCCAAAATATTAATCCTATCGATCCTCATTCAGACAAAGAGTTTTGTTCAGATTTTGACCATTGAGTGGATAACTCTGGTGGCAAGTTAAAGCCCAACTACGCGGTTACGGTCTAATATGACGATATTTTTAAACGTAAGTAAGTCTTGGTTAATAAGACGCATTAACTTAGAAAAAGCCTATTAACTCTTGCCTTGAAGCCACCCGTTGTTAACATAAGCCGCATAAGTGATCGCTACGAATAAAGTATTAAATTTTTCTTCTATCTATTTACAGAACCCTAACAAGTACAATATAAATGTTCATTAATGAAATATCAGTGAACCGGCAGATTCCGTCGGAATGACTAACGAGCAATATTATTGACTTTATTGAATGAAACCCACGGCTATTTCCCGTACGCTTCCATTTTCTCATTCCGATGCATGCCGGCGTGGGGGGTAGCCGCGTCTCTTTTAGCTTTCAATGAACTTAGGAAGTATTCCGATTTTAAAACAACAATATAGATAAATCGTTGCGCTCGATCGAGCTGTGGTCGGCAATTGAACACAGGGTTTATCCAACTCAATGAACGGGAACCCTACTTTATAGGTTTAGTCAACAAGAAACTCATAGTTTTGTCCATGTGCGAAGCCGAGATAGGTCACTAGTTCTATTAATATTATAAACGTGAAACTATAAAGATGTGTGGATATTTGGATGATTGGGTTTCTTTCACGCGCTAACCGTTGTATGGAATAACATGCAATATAGCAGACACATACGACTTAGATGTAAACAAAGGATAGATTGAATCCCGATTGTACGTTCCCCTGTGATAAAGTGAACGTTTTTTTACTAAATCTTATACTTAAATGGATTGAATTAAACTTAGCACATGGGCAGAGTATGTCCCAAACCATATTATCCTAGAAATAAGTTCATCTGGGATTGATTTCAACTTATTTTGTGAAACCACATTTCTGCAGGCGTAGTCTTAGAGTCCATAGAGTGGCTTCATAGACCATTTCCATGCTTCCTGAAGCCACCAATTTAAACAGTAAACAAAATCTAAACAAATCTTAAAGAATTTCGAAACACTCAAATCCACATCGCCGCAAATTTGACTACGTTTGTCTTCATTATTTCTTGGAAGTTTCCTGAGTCAATATTTAGCTGCTTATAAGGTTGTTATTATGTACGGTGCTAACATTCATTAGCTATACCGCTCGTTGTGAACTTCAAATATTTGTTCCGATGATATTGCTGATTGATGATTCAATTACACGATAATCTTTGAACTCTTGCTCGAAATACGAGGCTTGAATCGGCCTGCTGATTTGTGGTCGACTGAAACAGAATCGTTATAAATGGACCTGAAAAAGGGTGAAAACATGTTTTTTTTTTTAATTGAAGTTTGTAAAAAAGTTTTTAATTAAACGGTACACTTATTTGCAGTTTAGAATTTTTAGTGGTGCTACTTACTGATATTAAAATTTTTATGAATTTCTGTGTAAATTTTGCAACTTAAGTTCAATTGTAGAAATCATTGACAATTTAAGTGTTAACCTTACTTTGGCCTTATACTTTTAATTCATTCACTTAAAATATTAAAACACTGTATTTTAAATTTTATTAAGATTACATTTTTAATTGAATAATGAAATGAGCCAGCGTGAAGTTTGGGTTCAAAAATATTGTAAGGAATTTTAGCAAAGTTCAAAGCTTAAAATATCTTCTCAAAAATACGTATTATAAACACAATCCATTTTACAAAATAATTATTTCTTCCGCGTTTACATAATGTCTTGCTTATTTTTAACATCACTAACACCCACGACCCGAGAACAAACATTTATCTGTCACATAAATATCTGCCCCAGCCGGGAATCGAACCCGGGACCCCTTGCTTCGCAGGCAGGGTCACTACCAACTAGGCTACAATACATAAGTATACAACTAAGATATATAATAAAACTAACACTATAAGCGTTTGCGTAATAGTTTAATATGAAAGTAGACCAGTAGCAAATATCTTTATAACCAGATAAAGTTCCATACGGACCTGATGTCCAGTCGGGTGTAATAAAATGATCGGAGCTAATAAAACAACCATAAAATTACTAAGTCTACATTATAAATGGCGAGCGGTCCAAACACTGCCGTTAATTTTAACCGCTCGTTAAACTTGATGGTCAATATGTTACTAACGGCGGTGCAATTATAGTTAGTAAATAAATTAATTAGCTATCAAACTTTCGCACTCTCGAAGTTGTCCAACTGCGCCAAAAGGAGGTAATTTTTTTAATGTATGTATGTACCTATGTCCAATTCTTTGGCAAGCTCTAGAGCCTAAACGGCTTGATTGATTTCAACATTATGGGGTGTCATTGGATTAGTCTCAGTTCTGAGAAAGGCATATCTACAATATTTAGTAGTCGGATTTTTTATTTTATTTTATTATGATCACTAGTCGTATTTTTCTTTAATAATGCCGATAGCTCAGTAAAGTCTGTGAAAACATTAGTAATTGTCATAGGATTTTACTACTTACAAATTGATAACCAACTCAATCGCAATTATATAAGTGTAAAAAAATTCACTAACAAACTAACGGTGCCTTATACTTCCCATACTTATAAACAGATTTACCGAAGCGAAGCGTAAGCGGGATACTGGTAAAATAATTAAAATATGTTTCCTAATGTTTTTTTTAAATAACCTCACCATCTTTCGTATGATAATGCGAGTATTTTGTTATTCAAATCTCAACACTCCTAACGAAGTAACAACGTGTGCGTTAACTGTGGATGAATTCGTACGCTAATGCGGTTGGTTAAATTGAGCGAAAGCTGTGTGTATCCGAATTTTGTTTAAGGTCTTTGTTAGTGATTCAAGATACTTTTAAACCGACTGCGCCCTAAGGAGTGTAATGTGAGCATATGTACCCCACTCACTAATCCTTGAGACGCTTAGGCTATCGAACGGAGCATAAGAAATGAACATACTATACGGGTAATAACGCTCGAAAACATTTCCCCTACTTGTGCAGTTGGATAAAAATAAGTCGAACGCTTTGCATATTAAGAAAAAGATAAAGATTATAAATTCATACCTCAACAGAATTAAATCAATTTTGTGGAACCATGTAAGCGTATTCGTTATAAGCATATTGCCGCCTGGATCGATAGAACGTCGCCTTAACATTCCTCTTAAGATATGTGGAATTTTATTCAGAAGTCTTTTTCTAAGGCGTGACAATTCAGTATGGCTCGTGAAAATGATGTTACAATAAAATTTTATTGTGAGTTACGAAGGTCGACTAAATTGAGAGGAAAGGTGCGGCCTTTCTGATGTTGCTAAGAGGTTTTAGTCTGAAAAGAGGTTTCGGAATAGATAAAAGATTTATTTCCATTTCATTTCTGTATTGGCTACCACAAAGGTTTAGTGTTTGGTAGTGTTTACGACGTATCTAGTCGTAGAGGTTCGATTCAGAGATAAGTATGGGGTATTATACAATTCCTTGACTTCATAGATGCGATTCCACCATACCATCAGAACTACACTTAAAAAACTATTGATATCAGTGTATTATAACATTACTGAATATCTTATTTATGACTTAGTGAGTGATAGCGATTTAACTAATAGGGAAAGTTTATTTTATTTAATTTTTCATGCTTTTGACAAGCTAAATAAGAGACATGTTTTATTTCAATATCTCATGTACAACTATTAGAAGCAAATAAAATACCATTTTCTTTATCTTTATCATCACTAGGTCAAATGGTAATAGCATATTAAGTTATAATAACTATAAAAACGTAAATCCGTTATAACTTAAAAATACTAGCACGCAAGCACTTAAAATTTTTTATTTTTTTTATTTTTGCATTTGATTTTATAGCGGCAACTAAAATACATAATTTATGAAAATTTCAGCTTTCTCGCTATCACGGTTTATGAGATACAGCCTGCTAACAGACAGACAGCGGAGGCTTAGTAATAGGGTCCCGATTTTAAATATTTCATAAAGGCAGCTTAGCTTAAAATTAGCACATAATTATATCACCCAATAGATATGTCAACCATCTAACGAGCTTATACCAAAATATTTAAGCATACTCATGAGTTTACCGGTAGATTCCTCTGCGTAGTGCTTTAGCCTTTAATGAAGCTTAGATGCGCAAGGAATTCTGTAATACTCGTAGGTATCAAGGTGATTGGTGTACTGGTACGAATTATGAACCTATTAAAGGGTTATCTAATATTTTACTGGGAATGTTGGTCGAGGTAAGAGTTAAGGTACGATTTCGCAGACGCGGTCAGCGACAGCCTTTAGCGGTTCGTCGTGTTCTATGGAATTGCACTTTAATAGTCTACCCTAAAATATAATTTATGACAGCAAACTCAATATTACGCTTTAATTTTACAATATTTTATTACCTTCTGAACGGAGCATTTGACGATCCAGCATCAGAATTTTCTTTTACAAAAAATATTTTTAAATTACCTTTTTGGTAAGAATTTTCTTTTTTTTGCAAAATTCTTTTCGAGACGGAGATTACCTCAAATCCACACATTTCCGCCTTTCAATGTTTTACTCGCAAATCTTCGCCCGGGTATTCGTACCCAAAAGGTCCCGCTGAGATCAGCTTATTCCTTTCCGGTAAGACGTTAAAAGTCCAAGTAATAAACTATTCAAGGGTTCACCGCGGAAATTAAACGAAACGAAGTCAGCAGCACAAAATAACTTCCAAATTAAGCATTCCGGACATTCATTATAATGTCTCAGTTAAGTAGGCAATTGTAGTTAACAGCTTCGCAGGCACAACAATGGACAACAGTTACCTACGCAACTTTTTATTGACTTTAACCCGACAGCACCAAAAGGAGGCTATTGTTTTTCCAATATTATTCCATCACATAAAGAATGTGACTGGTTGTTTCTACTACACCTATATAAATAAGCGTCTCTTTCGAACTCTGATTTTGAACTCTTATTTTCTTGACCTCAATCTGAAGCGAAATTTAAAAAAATCTTGTTTCGAATAGAAATAAACGCTTCCTTTTTATTGTGCAAACATACTAGGTAGGTACGTCATTCTACTGTTTTTTTTTGGCAATTTCCTTTAGGGTAAAACTGCGTAATATTCGCTGAGATTCGATCCAACCCCTTCCTCCGTGAAAGCCTCACATATGTATTAGAGCGTATTAGAAATTATATTATTACCTGATTCTATAAAGGACAGCACTAGAATTACTGTTCACATTAAAAATAAACAAACACCTACTCAAACACCATCGCATATCGCATCGAATTAAATTAAGTGCGAACTCGTTAAATGGATTAAATCGATTAATTGCATAAAGCTACCATATCCATCGATCCATGACCTAAATTGATGAGCAAACAGACATCACACATGTGTATATATGTAATCTTAAATTACGATATGACATTAATTCAGAACGTATTAGAATATGTAGATTGTATTTAGGCCCTACCCAGTTGGTTTTAGGTAAGACAGAAGCAATACTAAGAAACTGCACACACGTGTATATATGTATTTACACCTAATACAGCTTAATCTATATTTAATTTGTGAAGGATTCGACTTTCGGTAAAGTTTTATAAAAACTGCAGACACAAATAATATGTAAAATAAATTGTATATAATTTAAAAATTAAATCGAAATTCATACAGTCTCAAAATTACCTCTCGGTGTTGCATTTTACAGCCACTAGATAGCGCTAAGAAAAATTTAGAAAAAAAATGTCTTGACAGTAAACTGCAATAACAGATTAACCATGTATTTATCATGTAGAAGATTTAATTAACCTAAAAATATTTTCCATCAATACCATAACAGTTGACTATGGTTTCCATGCTTACCTTTGTCTAAAATTGTGCGTAGGGCGTTTTCAAACCAAAACTGAAAGGGTTCTATTAAAACTTTTCCTCCTACATTATTTTTCCATAAACGTAATCGAATGGGATGAAGGTTATAAAAGTTATACCGATGAATAAAAATTACTGGTCAATTTGGATTATGTAAATATTGTAAAGAATTTGATGCCCACAATTTTTAGGTAGAAATATCTGGAAAATCGTTAATATTTTACTGACATGGACCTTATTTATACAGCATACAAAACATTTAAATATAGGGATCTCGTTGGCATGTTATGAAGTCTATTTCAAGGAAGACAGTTCGGTAAGTAAATACTCTATTTGTAAATATACTAAGACTACGGAAGAGTAACGAGGTATCCAATAAATTTCCTCTTATTTCCCCGAAAAAGGGTCTAAATGCTCTAATGTCGGCAGATTAAATAACCGATAGGAAGTTTTAGGATATGGAAAACGATTTAGATAAGTTGTGTATTAAAACACGTTTAGACCGTTATCGGAAATAAATCATGGTATTACTGTGGCTTCTAGCGGTTTAAATGGGTAAAACTATGTATATCTTTTACTTTATTAAAACTTAGTTATGCTCGTCTCAATAAACTTTACTGAAAGATTAATTTTAGTTTTTGTTCTCGGTCTGGGTTTGTCCTTTTTCAATTTATGTTATTCTTGGTACCTTCGACTTGCAAAATTATAATGTTGGACTCTGTGTAGCGTTTTTATTTATTTATTCAGGTACTTTGTGCCCATATTAAAAAACACTATGTTTTTTAGTAAAACTCAGTCTTTACTACGAAATGTTGTATTTGCCACAATATACAACGAATCTTCGGTGGTCTCAGATATTTTTCACGATATCTATAATCTATCATACTTAATGAAAATGTTGCAAGCTCACTAATAATAGATCTGTGATGGATGAATTCTGGACATAGAATATTTTTTTAGGAATGTTAGTTTAAATCATTTTTTTGGAATATTGTTTGTCTGTCTGCTATGGTATAACTCGGAAACTATTGAACTAATGTACATGAAACTATTCATGTGTATAGCTAATATAATGGGCATGATCATAGTATAGTTATCCCAGAAAACGATTTTGTTCCCGTGGGATAACAGACTAAACTAATTTAGGTGAAAATTAATATATCCAACATTATGTGACATGCATGGTTTTACCATACTTTTGACGATATTTAGAAAAAGTTCCACTGAAACAAAGCAAGTACTGGCCACTAGTTAAAGAAAGCTATAGCTAAATATATCCATGTTATCCCTGAATAAAATACTACAGCAATAAATATCCCCGACTCTCAGATAACTAAGTATAGCCAATAAAAGCCACAGCAAAATGCTCTTTGCCAGACCTTCTAATTAATTATATCCGTGTATCAATTGCTACGAAGATACTAATATTACAGTGGCGTTGTTTGTTACATAATATTGTACAAAGTTGAGAATGGAGGAAGATAAGTTGGTATTGTTAATGGCCTTTACTTATTAATGGTTTTAACCCATTAATAGCCATTAATTCTGCACGGTTTTATCCTCATAACTGCAGAAGCCTGTACCAAATTTTACCATTTTGGTCAATTGTGCAATAGTAGAGGGGTTAATAGCCAAACTAGCTGTCGTTAATTTGTAGTCGTTCCGGCTATGGGTCTGTAAACTTTAATCATGTCAAATTTGAAATTCGTACTTGCTGGCGTTGTTTTTTAAAATGAACTGATAGTAGAACCCTTCACGTACTTATTAGTTTTTTTATATATGACCATATGATATTACCCAGCTAGAGTATATCAAGTAGTTAGTAGCCTTTAGCTATCATATTCCCAACACAAAACAGACCTTCTTTTATTGCGTTTGGTAACATTGAAAATAGTATAAGGTTTCTCTATGGCCTTCTACTATAGTAGCGCCATTGTTTAATTTTTATAAGTGTAGAATTTCGTATGTAACTACGACTTTGTACCAGTTGGGAAGTACCTAGCCAGTTTCGGGTTCCAATTCTGGCAAGGACATATATCTACTTCCCATGAGGGTCCTTCCGCGTTTGCCTTACTAACGAATAACCACTTCTAATTTTCATTAACACCTCACTAACATTACCTACTAAACCGACTAATATTCTCATCTATAGTTCTATTCGAGTTTTGTTACGATGTCTATATACGACCCTGGGTTCCTAGGATGGAGATAATTGAGCTATTCTACGGGTGTAACGAAGTACCTAATTATTAGGAATGTAAAAAAAAACTGGAAAAAAGTTACTTGTATTGTTTGTTTTGATAACATTTAAAGACGGGGTAAAATCGTTGTAATCATTGGTCATAGGGGTAACGATATTGCAAAGGTTAGGAATTACTGCTATACACGGTAGGAGATGATACACTTTAAGTTCCTTTGCTATTCTTGTTAGGATAAAAAAATGTGTTAAATGCTGCAGTATGTGTAGTCGCAAAGGATTATTCCTCTCCCTGGACCATTTGAGTATCTCCACTAGAATACTAAAAGGGAATCAAAATCTCACGCGACCTCTTCGATTCGAAGATATCACAGTAATAAGAAATTGTTTACTGGATTTACGTGTCGCACCTTTTCTACACCTTTGCTTCTTACTGAAATTTTAAATAGAGGTCGGGGCGATCTAATCTAAACGAACATGTAGACCGATAAAGACCAAAGAAAGGAATAAAAGTAACGCGCGGATTACAGATTTTGTTACTTATTAGGTACCTAATAGAGATTACAATCCCACCTAATGGTAAGTGGTGATATACTCTTTCGAGGAAAATAAGCTTAGTGCGTAGACAGAGGAGGACCTAGCTCCTAGATCACAACATCATCTTAGAACTAGGTTGCTTTGGGATTAATCCGAAGGCTTTTGTAAAACCACTTCTGTAGGCTTCAAATAATAAAGAAGGAAGAATACATATAAGTATATAACTGCTTTCTATTTGTAATACTTACTGTCCACGGTTATGTGGCGAGTCTTAAGTAGGGCTTCAGTAGATTAAAACGTCTTTAGCGAAGATTACAACGTGCTTGGTTAAGCAACTTTGTTAAGACATTTATTCTGTTTAAAGAGGACTATTGACGTTAATTGACTCACTCAGACCTCGCCGATATTGAAATCACTTTGTGCTTACTAAGCGTTGTTTAAACAAAGTACGGAGGAAAATTAAACCAGAGTTTAAAGTACTTGTGGGTTTTGTGTATCGATTTTGGTACTATGTACTAACGTAATTTAGATTGGGGTGGTATATTAGAATGTGCTTAGTCATTGATTTACGTAGATATATTAAGTACATACATAGAGAGACCTTACACAGCCAGTCTTCTAGATTTAGGCATTGCTTGTTGCTAATAAATCATTACAATACATATGTTCCCAAACTTATTTCGCTTAGACCTCTTTCTAAATTTAAATGGTACCGGTGGATCCCCTGACAAAAGACGTTTCTACCATATTCAAAAATCTCAAAAAAACATTTGTTAGATCTAACTATGAACATTTGCGTTGGAATTTGGAAAATCAGATATACTTTCATGGATTCCCAAGTACTTACAAATCGTAAACCCCCATTTTTTGGTCACGCCAAAGCACCCCGTCGAATCTTCCGCGGACACCTGGGGGTCTACCTAGACCACTTTGGGAATCGGTGACCTATACCTTAAACTTCTATAACCCTGAATAATTATATGAGCAAATGGCTAAACAAACTGGGAGTTGCAACTAGATGGCTCCTACAATAATCAAATAGTTTATTACTTAATTTTTACGGACACTGCTGTCCCGCGAAAACAGATCCGTTTACTGAGACCTAGAAAAATGATGCAATAATAGAAATGGGGATGAATTAAGTACCCACCTTTAAGAGAAGGAGGCACACAATAGTATATTTAGTTATTAAAATACCAAAGTTGAAGCTTAATTACTCCTGACGTCTATCTACCGTAACATATAATTATACAATGCCTATTCGATAAGGTACAAGAAAGAATAGAATAGAGAGCCTCAGAGCTCTCGTGAATATTCCAGAATGTTCCTGAATAATGGATGGGGACGCAGTCGATATCTCACTTTTAATAGGATTTTTATTACGTTGTTGTCGAGTTCCGGGAACGAACAGTGCCTGGAAACCGGGATATATTTCCTGAATTGGCTGAACAATCGTATCGATTCGGATATTAGGTTTAAAAAGTTCTACGGTTCGTTTAATGGCTTCTGCAATATCATAAGGCTTTCACTTATACACATTAATTCCATTTGTTACTTTTTGTTTCTAGTTGACAAAATACCTCGTTATGACGATTGTTTTCTACTAGGGAATGAATTGGAAACTGAATCTGCCTGCGTTGTTATTCCCGTTCGATTACAATGTTAGCCTTTTCAAGAGTGAAAAGTCTTCTCCTAAGTTAGTGCGCTCATCATTTCAGACAACATAGTCACTCAACAACAGCTGTGGTCGCTCTAAAGTATAACTTTTTTACTATTAAAATATTACTGGAGAATTTTTCTTACGTACCTAAATTTTACCTAACAATTCTCCCATTATCTTCAGTTTAATAGACGTATCTTGAAAACTTTGACTGTCGTTACTGGGATGGAAAAATGTTATTAAATGTTAACATCAAATAAGATACACTTTCAGGAATAACGAGTCTCGTTAAATCGTATAGGGAATCTTAAAAAACAACTTTTAATAACGAAACTGAGAGAAGGTACCTTCTTGCTAAAATCAATCCTGTTGATTTACGGAGGAAACTATCTGGCGAAGACATGTCTTTGAGATAAATTATGACCTAAAATAATATGATTTAAGGTCTTTTTCCCTTTACATTGCGTTTGAAAGTAATTGATAATCATTTCAACAATACGATCTTATCGTTTAGACGAGCTATATGAGTGTAGGTAATTTCTCTTCAGTTAATTTGGCCATGTTAATATTTTTATGTAATGAAAATAAACGAGCTGGCAGTGTCACCATCCCCTGCTGTCCATGGACATCGGGAAAAACTCGAGTAGGAGTATAAGTAGGATTGTTAGTTGGTTAACCTATTAACCAACTAACAATAAAAGAACCTGTCCTGTTAGTGGCCCTTACTGTTAACGGTTAGTAACTAAAATAAAGTTGAGACTTTTTTGCTGGAATACTTCTTTAAAACACATAATAGTTTAATGTCTTTATGTTCACACTCTTCTGATATTTAAGTATATTTAGCAATGTCGTATATTCGCAAGACAAATTACTTTATATTAAGCTAAGTTTCGGATTCATTTCCATTGTGTACGACAACAATAAATACTCATTACTGTGCTCACAATACATTAACGACATCAAGATACATAATTATTATTGTACAGCTGGGGCTTTATGATTTAGAGGCGATCTCTTTTAGATGTTTATGAAGACGTGTGGTTTGTATTTTATTGTCTACGGTGCTTTATCAGGCACCCTATTCGAACTTTATACTGCTGAGTTTGCTATTAATGAATGAATTAACGAATATTGTATACTTTATTTGTCAACTAGACTATCTCTCGCTGTTTCGCTTACTTCCAGTGGAAAGCAACTTCATCTTATACTATGTAAAGATAAAAATAAAGAAGATCATGACAAGAGTATCAATTAATTAATAGCCAATCTTTGAATCATTTCTTTGTTCAAACAAACCCCTGGTCCTCGAACACGTAGCCGCCAACTTCGCTCTGTACGTGATTGCAACGCGACGTTTCACGATCGAGAGCCCTTTTAAGAACAGGCAACATAGCGATTGGCACGAGCAACCAGGTACTATGATGTTTTAGATTGGCCTTTTGAAAGCTGAAATAGCTTAGTTTCAAAGAGTTCTGGTGAGGAGATTTTCTATTAATGAAGCTGCAGTTTAAGAGAACCTTGTCTCAAGATAGTTTCAAGTAACGGCTAAAGATATCCAAATGTCTGGAGGATAAGTCAGCGAAAATGCGCTGCACCAGCACAAACACATTTTTTAAACATAGACAGGAGACCCGACTTTAGTTAACATTTAATAGTAGATATATCGTAGTCAGTAGATAAGTTTAATGTGTCTACACAAACTACATAATTCTCTGTACCTTGTTTAAAAGCACTGGGCAGAATGAGTTTGATAAACGGACACTATCGTTATACGCGAAAACACCCATACACTGGCTTATCAAGACCAACGAGGATACTTAGCCAGTATCAGCAGGACCCATCTAAAATAGCCACCCGAACGTTCATAACCCCAACGCCGTGCATATAAAAAGGATTATATGGACCACTGGCCAGAAATCCTTATATTGGAGCAAACGTATCGTGATACAAATCTTGAGGTAAGATCTTAAGATGCGAACTTTATTGAGTCAAATGTGTACAGACATTCCGGTTCTATTTGTTTTGAATTTCTCA
>LGAG01000283.1:125204-145016 GCA_001278395.1 Lerema accius | reverse complement strand
AATACTATGCGAGTCTAGATCCTAGACCGAGACACTATCTAAACGTGTCTATGCGTTTTATTTATAACATGACGATAATATTTTCGATTCAAAATCCCAAGTTTATTGAAAGGAAAAATGCCTTGACATTACGATTTTCTCATATGTAAATATGTTCCCAAACGATTATCATAAGTCCTCATGACCTCAAATACCTTTGACATTACCATTACAATCCTTTATGCGAGTGTTATCTCTTGATTAGTTAGCCGTGTTAATGCTAACAGCGTTGTTATGTTTCCGTAGATAATCCGACCGATTTACAATTATCATGTTGTTTATTGTTGTTTTTCCATTGGGAAGTTACGGAATATTCTTTATTGGTTTGTAAGTAGCATTTTACTTCTAATTCGTCTATGTTTATGATAAGTTTTAAACAGACTTTCAGCAACTTTCAACACTATTAAAGCATTATCTGACATAACATCATGAATATAGTTTAATTTTTTTCCTGCTTTACAACCAAGCTTAGAAATGGACTTAATAATAATTTATAAGTGCAGTAAGTCTGCTAGTAACTTCTTCGGTTGTCTAGAAAATTATTAAAGCGACTGAAAACGCCTTCATGTGGGCTCCCACGCAGCAAGCTATTTTCGTTTGAATGCCTACCAAAATTGGTATTCTAACTTATGTTATTTCCCATACTGTATTTCAAAACTCGAATTCCAAGCAAAACTTGGATGGTTTGATGAATCACTTTGAAAGTAGCATGAAATTTCTCATCTCCATCATGTCGTTATTTTAGATCTTTTATTAGAATGTCTTTATAAAATTTCACGATGTTTAGGAAGAAGTTTACTCCACATAAAAAGCTTGCACGATCTTCGTAGCGCGTTGTTTTTATTGCATCAGCGCAAAATGTTGTCAGCTAAGCGATATTAAGTAGTAAAGCCTTAGTTCACGAGGGAGCTAATATTCTTTTAACAGCAATAAAAATCAACAGAGTGTACATGAATGACGGAATCTCGTTAGCTCATTATTGCGTTATGAAAGTAATCTTGTCTGCTGAGAAGCTAATATGAACTTATATCAACCAAGGTTGTGCAATGTTTTTTGTTGAAAAATGCGTTGCTACTTGAGGGCAGATCAAACTCTAGATATATCATTCGTAGAGGTAGAGGGTCCCACTTTTGGTAGCGTTTTAAGAATAATGCGTGCACGTACGAGTTTTAGATTCGAAATACCTTAAGTTTATTTGGAAAAGAAGTGCACAAAGCTTAATTTTCTTACAAATTAATTGTCATTTAAAAAGCTTTTTTAGTTCAAAGTGACTCTCACTGTCTCAGTTTTTCTCATTACAGTGTTATCTGACGTGTTTTCTAGATGACGCTTAATAATATCAATTTTATCGATCCTTATAAATGAATTATGGTCGAATTTAGTATACACAGCGCGTTCTCCAGTTGCCATTATTATTTTATTTTCTACTCCAACACTCAAAAAGGTCACGTTTCCTAATCCTGCAATTGTATTTGCTTCATATATCGTCTTTGCTATTAAAAAGACAATTTGGCTAGGCAGGCTGTTCTCTCTCAGTTGTACAACTTCGATTGGCTTTCATTCCTTAGCCAATTAACTTTTAAACCGCAATGACATTATTTTACTTCCAGTGTACAGTTTAACCGCCAAGCGAAACGTAATTACCAACTATTTGAAGCACTGAGAAAGTACGAGCTATTCCGCTACCTAACTTTTAAGTAAAGATGCTCTTTAATAACTAGGTACTTTGTTGATGAAGTTTAAAATTTCGCTCTAGGAGTTTCTTGTGACAAGGTTAGGCGGTTATTATTTATTATAATAGTGTTAACGGTGCTAGGTGTTTTCTCTTAAGCATAATTTACAGAAAAGTTAGGAATACGCTGTTTTAAAATATCGTAACGGAACGTTTAGTTGGTACAGTCATAGACAACTATATTTTTTTTAAATTTCCATTCTTGACTGAACCTTGAGTGAAGAAACCTCGTACAATGTTAGTGGCCACAGAATGATTTTATTGAAAACAGTTCCCTTCAACAGATGTATCTGAATGAATGGATTCATAACCATGTGAATCGATGTTTATATTCGGGCAATGTATTGTGAATAAGCTGGCTTAAAATATATGAACAATTTGTACGTTCTGTTCACTATGCATTGGAATATTTATCTTACGATATTGATTTTTAAACTGTTACTATAAGTTACGTGAACTCATGCTGTAAAAGACTACTGATTAATTTGAATCTGTTTTTACTTCTTTTTTCTTCTCTTTTACATCTTTATTTGTTTTCGTCAATAGCACGAATCTTAATTGAATAATGCTTTGTATCGAAGTTATAGTAAACTTACGATACTTTCTCGAGTATCCTACAAAATAATCTAACGCTTTTGTAATAAAAAAATAATCCTTGACCTTAGTTTAAGCTTCTGTATCCTTAAGATATTGGGATCTAGCACGAATGCAGCAGTGTGTAACCTTAATGTCGAAGTCACAGATTTAAAATTCGTGAACCATAACATGTCATACCCACCTTCAAGAGACTTATGTATTGTATTTATTTACCAAGTTCTCATTAGTCTTCCTAGTGTATTGCTCAACATTCTAACAACGACGACAGGAGCTTTGTCAAGTCACTTCCAACACAATACTGAGCAACAATGAAGCATTCTCACTAATGAGTTGGGATCGTTAAAAATAAATTGGAAAAGAGCTCACAATCGCGATACTGAAACGTGTTCAGGACGATACAGCATTGTGTTCTAGCCTGTTTCTGACATAAGCTGTGTTGAACAGAAATTGCTTCACGAAACACCTTACAACGAAAATCAACTTGTTTATTTTCCTTTGACACAGGATAAGGCTGTGCTGTAAGATACAAGAAAAGGAGTTTATTAATTCTGGTTTGCAATTTTAGAAAACAGCAGAATCGTAGATATTGTATTGTAACCTCTGGTTGGAATACAATGGCCCCTTTCAAATGGAAAGGTACGGGATTCGAGATGATAATAATTAATATTTAGCGGTGCGTAACAGTTTTTAAATAGCCTGTGCTTTCTGGCTTTTTAAATGAGATATAAAAACTTATATTTTAAATTATTTTTCAGTCTCATTGATTTTACATTCCAGAATCACTAAAATACAAGTAAATTTTCCAATTTCATGTTCTAACTGATTACCTGATGTTTTGGCAACAACAAAGTAATCTTTAAGAATAAACTATTTTAGCTGCAGTAAAATGTAAACTTAAATAAGCAAGCAGCTTCTCCAATAAAGTAAAAACAACCATTGATATTCATTTTCAGTGACATTCACTGTTAGTAGATATAGTAATCAAAGATACGAATAAAATATTTTTATATCAATGTGGTACCTACTTATTTATAAATCACATCACTCATAATATATTCATTCCTCACCTCATAATGGACTGCCCATAACGTTATCGTTATTTCCATTTCCGGGGTCTACCTGAATTCACATTTTATTGACGAATTCCCAACACGGAAATCCGTAAAATGGGTAATGAAAAATGAATCGTTGAAACCAACATAAATAAACGTTCAAGAGACAAACCGACATGACTTGCATATGAAAATGTTTCAATACACAAGCTTTCCAAATTTAAATGGAGATCGAATTTAAATTTGACGCAATTAATATTTAACTACCTTCGTGAAATCATGCGTGTATTGATTTCAATTAATATGAATCGTGATATGCATTGAATTTGAATCAATATCGTTTTTGATAAAAATGTTTTTGCTAAATTCAAAACTTACTTAGGCTACAAGAAATTACTCCGAAATCTTTTGATTCCATTAAAATTACTTCAATAACAGATAGGAATATTCGCATAGAATCACAAAGAACATATCCTGAAATTGGTTCTTTATATTTTTCCGCTAAGATTACAAGATATATTTTATCTGTCTAAAATAAATGAAGTGACTATCCACAGTGACATAACTTCACCTACAAGTTACCACTTGGGACAGAAAATTCCAATTGCTAGTGGAATTGCCGAAGCCATTACCTAAGTAATAAATTCTTTGGCGATGGCACAAGTTTTAAAACTTCCTTTCAAGATGTCGTAGCTGGATTAATTATCAGTGTTCTTACGACGATTGAACTTGCTTGTTGCTTATGTTGTAAACAAATGTTCTGTTTAACGTTTCGAATATCGCAGGCATCATGGGTTGGTTACTTTTTTGAGTATAAATCAGTTTGGTCGTAAATAGAAGGGTAGCTTACAAATGTTATGGGAAGCTTATGAAACCACAAAACTTTTTCGAAAATAAGAAATGCATTGAGGTTCCATTCGGAAGGGCAAAGTTCTTACCACTAAGCTAACATTCCTTCTGTAACTATATTCCTTCTATATGTGAAACTAAACTTCTGCTTAGATAGTAGATATGTGTAAGAGTTGAAACGGTGAAGTTACTATGGCTTTTTCGTTGCCATCAATATTTCTGTTCGATTAAATCGATTCGCTTTGCGCTCAATTTTTACTAAGTCTGGGTCGCTTTAAAAATGGATTCATTTTACAAGAGATGTGATAGGGTGGAGGTATAATGGAACATTTTTAAAATTAGTTTTGAAATTACTTGACTTTTAAACTTAGAATTTTTAATTTGCTGTGCTTTAATCTGTGTAATTTAACTTATTAAAATGTAAATATTATTTAAGTAACTATTTAGTATTACATTTAGAATATTGTTTTTTATGTAAAAGTCTTGACTGCTTTTAAACTACCGTAAACCAAAAATTGTTCAGAATGTTCGAAGAGAAACGAATGAAACAAAACATTGTAAATTGTAAGGTTATGTAAACGTTATATGTTAAGTAGGTAATAATGTATGCAGGACTTTTACCTTACCGAAGGAGTAGGTAAAACCTTGACCTAACAAGAATACGATTTGATTACAAATTTAGGAAAGGTTACCTGACCCAAACCAATGTAATGAAACGTTTGAGATCTGTTCCTAGAATCAGGCTTTATTGAACCTTTACGTGAATCGGAATTTGAGATCGTTAGTAGTTGATAATTTGATTGTGAGATTTGTTTTATAAGGTAAGGTGGGCTAAGACTAACACACGGGGCAAGACTAACACTGTTTATTATCTCGATACGTACAGGTTAAATACGAAATTCTTCCAGTCTGTAAGATAGAACAAACGTAAATGTTCTCGGCTAAAACACACATGTAGTTTCTTCAAGTGCATATCGAGATAATAGACAGTGTTAGTCTTGCCCCGTGTGTTAGTCTTACCCCACCTTACCTTATATGAAAGAAGAAAAAGGTAAATAGTTAAATAGGCTTTTGAAGGAAGAATATGTACTCTGCAATCATCAGATGTTTACCCCACTGTGGCAAAAGGAGGGCAATGATTTCCGCGTATAGCTGTTTTACAAAAGCTTTGAACTAAAACAAAATTGCCTCAATAACTTCATTTACAAAAATATATACTACATCATATTATTATCATCTCCATTCTACAAAATTTTTGAATAGGAATTCTGAAGAGAACTACATCTCACAATTATTTGTACAATACGATATTTTCAACTAAGAGACAAGTATCTCAATAATTCGAGGAATTCTGTTGTAAATAAGTAATAGGTACGTAACAATGTAGGCATTCGTTACAAACAAGATGGGACTTGTTTGTAAATGTAGAAATAATTGCTTCTTTCCCGAAACTCGATATTCAAATTATGACGCTTTTTATACTCCATGATTTCGAAATGGTTTGTACACTCTCGGACAGTAAAATCGGGCCACCTTTTATGTACTTTGACCATCATTTATGACAACATTGTTTTTCTATTTCATACATTTAAACATAAAAGTCAGGGTAGCTACCCTCGAGGTCGATTGAGATGTCCGTGAGTGCTCCTGAAAACACATAATTATTTATATGCCGGAAATATGAAAATAACGTTACTTTTAATGTTAGGGAACGATGTAGAATAGGTCGATTTTGGTGTCCGGAAGTTTATTTTATTTTCCTTTTCTTATTCGAATAAAGCAAATTTTATTTGCGTACAGTATTTCCTAGTACAGGTTACACCGATATACCTATGTCCCTATCATCAGGGCTCATGATAGTATATATATATAGTATAGTATAATTTGAATTCTAATATCATTCCTAAAATAAATTTAGTTACAGTGATTACAAAAATATTTCTCGAACAAGGTTACGGCTACAACCGCGTCTTAAATGTTGTATCATGACATCTCTGGCAACCGTCCAGGAAAGGGGCTTGGTATTCTACATATTATACGACTTACGATTTCCATAGTCTTTGGTGAGGGCAGCAATTCCTTCGAACGATTAAATTTGAGCTATTTTATTGGTATACTTTATTTGGAAAGGAAAAATATTTGATTCGGTCAAATAAGCATAGTTTTGATACTTTGATATCCTTATTTTAACATCAAAAAGTTCATCTGTACTGGTGAATATTGTCGTCACTAGTTCATGCTATTACGTTTAGTTAAAGAAACCAACCCAATGCCAATTTGGCTGATTAAAGAACAGGGATCAGCAATCGTCAAATTAAAATGTCATGGTTGTCACGATTGATTAAAATTAAATTATAGACGGAGAGTGGTAGTTACCCAACATTAATAAAAAAAGATTAACTAAGAATGATATTTTCTTTACGTGTGGGTTCTAGCCACGTCATAAATTGTTTGCATATTGCTTCGTCATTGGTGCCTACTTCGTCTCGTTACTTCGTTTTTAATTTTCCTTTGAATAATTTATTTCACTATAATTTAATTTTATAAACGTTCTTCGTAGATACCCCGAAAATATCATGTGGGTGTTTAGTTTAATCTCAGTATATTATAATCTATTTTATATCTACGTTGTGTTCTGTACCATTGTTATCTACATTTAGATGACCTTTCTCTATTCATTTTGTTTTTATTTTGTTGTCGTATTTAATGTTGCCTGTAAACTGAGAGTTTGTGTTGAATCAATAACAAGTGGGCGTTCCGTTAATTCTTTTCTCAGAAATAAAATTATAAAAAGATGAAATTTCGGTCTGTGTACATTAGACTATTTTACACTAAAAGAATTTTACAAATCGATCCAGTAGCTCCTGAGATTAGCGCGTTCAAACAAACAAACTCTTTAGCTTATTATTAGTATAAATAAATGACAAGCTATTGTCGTGTACTGTATAACCGTGTTGACCAAGTTGACACTGAAGCAAAGTTTGTTAGGCCGTATGTCGTTACGTTACGCTACTATAGTGTATTTCCCTCGTTCTCAGCACAATCCACTTTACCGACCTCTCAGATGCTAGTCTATTGAAGTTGGGTAATAGTCGATGCATTCAATTCCTTTACTATGACAAAGTTATGCGCATGGGTAAATCCGGTTATATGGAAATTGTAAACTTTGGTGTATTAGTTGTAGTTCGAGAATTTGTTAAGTAGTGCCATCTAATTGCACTAAAAGGTCTAAATAGATTAGTTTTCAGGTAAGCAAATGCATGAAATTATAAAATATTGCCCACGTAAAAAACGCAAATTTTACTAAAAAATGTAATTGACTATGTCGTTTTTGTTTTGAAAGTCACAAAATATACTGAAATTTTATGACATAAATTTAAACTTTATGACTTCCAAGTACATAATACTATATTACCAATTATTTCGTTAGACGCTGTTATTCGATTTATAATATAATCACTTGAAGTACCTATTACTTTATACTGAAGATATCTTTGATGTTGAACAAGTTTGTACCTATACTGTATTGTATCATATTCTATGAATAAACTCGCTTTCATCTGTTACCTAGAATTATTCTCTAGGGTGTCCTTAATATTTTACCGAAATTAACTGAAAAAATGTTTTCTTTTTTTGCAGACTAACGTTCGTAAGATCAGCCCACCAATCAGGTAAGTCTATGTAAATTTCTTAAGGAGCATTACCTTGATTAAACGTAACCTTAATAATGTCTTATCTAAGATATATTTGAATGTCTTCATTCAATTCGGTTAGCAGGCCCTAGAGGTGTTATTCGGAATTTCCCTATCTTCCATCTTACGTACTACGGTCTGTGATATTACGTATTTTAATTTGGTAATCTGTATTCTGTTTTTTGTTTCATACATCTCAGGTTTGGTTTAAGTCAGACTTAAATTTTTTGGGGAATATTTTTATCTTGTGTTGTAAGTAAATTAATACTTTGTTTTATACCGGATTAAAATATTATTATCTAGACTAATCTTGTCAAGACAGATGTATTAGCTAGGCATTTTAAAACTTTAATTAATTTATAGAAAAACAGAAAACCCCAATGCAATTGAGGCGCTATCAAATGACATCTTACATATTGAAATTAGATAAGCTGTTTTGGTTTTAAAGCATGCCAAGGAAATGGTCATACAAACATTCATACGCTCAGAAACATTACCTTCATTCTGTTGCATTCGGATAAAAATGGTACAACAACTTGATAGAAGAAAGGACAAATAGAAGGATAGCATATTTGATGCTCAGTTTGTACACCCTTTATGTAATGTGAATTTTAGGTTAATTTGAATAAACAATCTGAAGTAATTAATGTCATGCCAGTATTGAACAAATCAATAAAGCGATGAAAGGTCTTGTACATTTGCGCTAGTCAACCAAAGAGAATTAATTTGGATAAACCATGTGTTTGCGACGATAAGATTGGCTATACTTATAATAACGTAGCTTAGGAAACAGGTCTTATATGGCAGATGTTAGACGTTAAATCTATATTCAAGTGACAGATGTATCAAGTTTATCTATGGGACCCGTTCTGTGGACGAAAATCGACCACGATTGTTTATTTCTGGATTAAGAACGATAGGACCAGAAAAATAGGATACATTACAGCGCCATCTATTTTATTGGGAAAGAACCTAGTAGTCGCGCCATCTAGGGAACATAAAGTAAAATACCATTACGAGGAAAAACTGAGACTGTGTGAGTGACGAATTATTTTCTATATTGAATGTATTTTTGTAACACATATTGTTAAATTTCGCTTTAAATATGTCAAATCTCAAACTACGTGCTAGCGTTGTTCTGAAAAAGATAGCGAAAGAGGAACCCTTCACTTATTAAATACAATGCAATATTTCTTCCCGGTCTTTTTGTGAATATAATTGGTCATCTTAAAGCTTAGTTACAAATTTTACCTAATTTATTCTTTAGTCAAGGATTTTGATACTTGATACTGTAATCAGATACATACCAAAGCAATTCAATAGGGTAAGATTGAATGCTATTTCGACACTCGTTTCTAGATAGATACTATTTCAATCTACAGGGTCAGTTGGCTGTTAGCAAGAATTTTTATGAATGATCAATTCATTTGGTCAATGTAAACATCAGAAGAACTACTTAAAGGGCAGGCTCAAACGTCCGGAATATTTCAGATTTTGAATTGATTGAGAAGAGTTGATACGAGTCAGTTGTAAGTCTTCTGTAGAAATGTTTGGGTCTGAGAAGAGTGGGTTGATACGAGTTAGGAGTAAGCCTTCTGTAGAAATGTTTGGGTCGGTACAACTTACTCCTGGCTATTTCTACCCAGCTCTCCCCAACTGTCAGTGTAAATTCAGAATCTGACAAGCTCCATACATCTGCGCCAGGCTTATAGAATTTACAATCTGATTCCTGATGTGAATTCCAGACGTTTTCGCTTGCCCTTAGGAATATCTAAGAATAAAGGAGGTTAATAAGTTCAACCATAGAACAACTGTAACACTATACCAATCTGAAGTAATTAGCAGAACACATAAATTATTACAATCTTACTGTTAAACTCTAATTAACGGGGATCAGAAATTACGCGCGGAATATTATGAAAGATTACTTTAAAACCAGAGTGGTTTTATTTTATACTCATTACTGTGTATCAAATGTTCCTCAACAATTTCTCTAAGGTAGAAGTATGATGATTTGATAATAAAATGTGGAGTTAATGCTTTAATAATTTAATTTGTTATTGAGGTGTTGAAGTAATATAAGGTTCCCTAAACAGAGAAACCTCATTAGAATAAGTTTAAAGATTTTAAGCGTTTTCTTGTTTAACAAAAGTATAAGATAAACAAAAAACGTAAAGTCAAGATCAATCAAATGGTTTACAGAAAGGAACATTCATAATTTTCTTCATGACAAATATACCCAGATATAAGTTAACATTAACATTGGCACACAAGTTCATTTCATTCTTGTTTGCCCAATTACTGGCGTATATCTAGTGCAAGTTAATTAGCAGTACCTTGAAGGTATTAACATATCTCTCGCATAGTAATCGTTTAGGGCATGTGTAATGAGCAAGATTTAAAGTATTCTGATATTCCTTCAAGCTTTAAGCGGACACTTGCCCTTGTGACTTTTTTTCTTTCTAACTTTAAAGATGTAAATGTATTAGGTATATAAATATTATTTTTACTTACTCGTAAATACTATTTTATAGCTTTTCGTGATAGCATGTGTAACATTGTTGACGTGCCTCTATCATTTTTATTCCAGTCTTTTTTTTCCAATTTTTTTGTTAAATCTGATATCAATGTCACTTCGAAAATACAGTTTTAAGTGTCAAAGCTAAAAATTCTTCTGAATGACTTGCAAATATTTTTAAAATCCGACATTTATTTTGAAGCTTTCAAATGAAAAACAATACGAAAATTCATGTGCTTTTGTTATCGTGTTGTAACTGATTCCACCCTCGGTCTTGTTGACGCAACCTTTTTTACGTTCCAACAAACGTTATCCATATCTTTTGTCGCGTTAATCAAAGCGGCTTTGTAATTAATATTTTTGCAGCTTGTGTGCCCTAAACGATAAGAGTGAAACAAATCAAGCATTGCGACTGAATGAAAAATCATACGTTGTCTACGTATGATGATTAATTAGTCTTTACTTTCAGATTTTTTAATACATCAGATTGTAGAGCAGTATTTTTTCAAGCTTGCATTACTAGCGATACATTTGTTTGTTGGTATTACCGTTAACATAAAAAAGCTGTGATAGCCTAGTGGTTTGAACATTGGTCTCTCAAACGGGAGATCCTGGGTTCAAACCTCACAATCCGCACTAGGCCAGCGTGGTGGACTATGGCCTGTACCCCTCACATTGTGAGAGGAGACCCAAGCCCAGCAATGGGACAGTTATGGGTTGTAATGATGATTACCGTAAACATACATGGAGTGAAAATGAAGAACCCGGATTGTAGATGACGATATTTTCTCCTAGTCTTGGCACTTGAACACGGATTCAAGTTCCGAACAGGCCAAACGTTTATGTGACGAATAAATATTTATTCTAGGATTACTACACTTTCGTTGTGTACTCAGTCGATTCTTCGTTGTTCTTAGAAGATTCCGTTGGTTTTCAGTGTCGGTCACTTGGGAACTTGTGTTATAATGTCGCAAATTTTGGAGGTATGAACTATGTGAGCATTTTATTTCAGTCTTTTATAACTTGTATTAATAAAACGGGGAAATTCAACGGTGTCTTAATATTTGTTTCGATATAATTTGGTACGTATATCCGTATTATCTTTTTCCTTGTAATCTTGATTGCTGATTTAATTATTGTATTTTTATAAGAGCATGAATCGTGTTTGATTGATTTACCTATATCTCTACTAATTTCCATAAAAATCGTACCTTAATTTATATTTTTTCATTCTTGATTTGCTGTCTGCTGTAAAACTTAGTCTCACAATTTCAGTTTTCCCTCTAATTATACGATTCATAAAATAACTACTTCGGTCGTGGTTTATGTCTTCCACATTAAGCTTAGGACGTATCCCTATAATTGTTTTGGGCAAGTTCAAAAGTAATACCTCACTTTATCCTTTACTCTAGCGTAAAATGAGACTTTTTGTTCATGTTTGTACATCTTTTACTCTTGTCAGTCAAGCATGTGTGCGTGAAACATAAACATTGACGCTACTTGCGAGCTTGTTCTCTCATACGGTGTTGATTGTACGCTTCAACACACAAACACATTGCCGCTTGTTAGAACTAAACCTTTACACGGAAATTGCCTGTGTGGTGAAGTTTAGAAGCTATTAAGTGAAGCTTCGCGTACTCTTGTATACTACCTTTGATCTTTAATTCAATTATCCATAAATAACTGTTTGTGACAATCTCGGTACGTTTTATTTGGGTTATTATTCTTTTGAGTCAAATCGTTATTGATTTGTAATGAGACCTTACGAGCTTTGAACGCCGCTTTGTCGCTTAGTTTTTATCATAACCTTACTTTTTTTCCAGAATGTGCCAGAAGTAAGCTAAAGTTTTACTAACGTAGGTACTTAAGTATGTCCATTTATTTGGCAAGCTCCACAGCTTAAACGGCTTAAACGTGAGATTGTGCATTGTATTGCATTTTATATCCCCTCAACTAACGAGTATTATCAGTCGAGTTTTTTATTTTTCTATATTTGTTGTCTGTATTGTTTCTCTACTTATAACACTAATAACCACCTTCTATATTCTAACGTTTAGTTTTTTTAATCAGTTCAATATATTCCGATTTTCCTAACGCAGTTATGATAACGTAACAATGCTCAGTACAGCGGTACATATTCAAAGTAACTTCCAATTCCATTTGCGTCTAAACTCAAATGTTTTGCCGACTTGTTGCGTTGCATACATAATGGGGCCGATTCTCGCGTCGGTTGATTACTTCCAGTTTGTTTTCGAATAATCCGATTAGCTGCCGCGGAACGAATCGCTTCGAATTAGAACAAATCGGTTAAGTAATATTGCGGGCTCTGTTCGAATCGGATTTTTGTTAAATGTTAAACTAACAAATAGGTTAGTGGAACACGAGATCTTAAAGCTCCGTAACGCCTTTTTAGTTCTTGGATGTTTGAATTAATGACCATTATAACTATAACTAAACTGAAGGTTAGACAATGATGACATGACATTAACGGAGTTCTGCTATAAATAGTATGAAACTACAAGATTTACCTATAACTTAAAGCCGTTTGCCGTTAACATCGGTACACAAAAATAATTTAATGAACATACTTACGTATAACTATAAGTATGTATAACTATAACTATATGTATGTATAACTATATGTATGTATAACTATAAGTATGTAGTGCCAGTATAGACGGTATTTGTAGCACTAAGCTGTTAGTGGAGTTGCATAAACGAGAGATAAGAGAAAAAAGAAAAAGCAAGAACCATTTAGTCACATACTTTAAAGTTTACATTTATCGTGAATAAAGTGCAATAATTCATGCTACCATTAAGCTACTTAGAACATGCATGTTTGAGTAGTGTAATTAGTTTTAGCTTAACTCGGATGTGCATAAGGAAACGGGTGGTTAAAGAGACGAAGTTAGTGTTACTTTTCTTGCCACGGATATAATATAACATGGTCGGGTGTTTTTGTGTTTAGGCTTAGGTTTAGGCTTTTAAATTGATGGATATTTTATGGTGAAACAGTATTTCGAAAATAAATTGACACTTTACACAGTGTCAAGTTTTTCAGTGTCAAGAATTTCTTTTGAGGTCGGTGGCAATATAGTTATCCTAGTAAAACCACACCGACCTCAAAATAAATTCTATGTCCCTAATCCGTTATTTCGTATTTTTCTGTTTTTGAAATTGGTTTAATTTTTTTAAATTATAATTTTATGTAGCTCTTTTAATGAAACCCTCTATGTTTTATAGGTAAACATATCCCTCAATACTTGAAGCCATTGACTTAAGACAAAATATTTGGCACTGTTCGCACTTGGTAGTACAATTCAGTTCTGAATTGCTCGTTCAAATATATGATAACTGGGTTAAAAGAAAGTTATACAGTCCAACCTTCGTAGTGTCATATCGCCTTTTTGCTCTGTTATTCGTTCTTTTGTCGCGGAAATATAATTTTCTATAAACATAAACACTACACAAAACATTTCCATGTATGTAGGAACTTACTATCGCTGTTTTTCTGGTTCGTAATGTAAAAATCTTTTTATATTGTTAGTACAGCTATAATAAAGATTTTATTCACAAAAGGCACTAAAATTTACTTAATGATGAATTTCAAAAACAGTAGTCGTAGGTACTCGTGAGATGAGTAAAGGTCGATTACCAAACAAATATATTTTCTTCTAAGTATTGTAGCAACCGCTTTGTTAAGTACTATTTAAACTCCAACGAGATACTTATTAATAGAAAAAAAGCTATAAATATTACATATTACATACAAAATACACAAGACACGGAATGGCCCCAAGAACAATTCGACTGGGGATTCATGAAATAATTCCTGATTCATTTGACATGTTATATCTCAGGTTACCGTAACTCACCAATATTACACCCATGTATCCTGATTTACAAGTCAGGGTTTGTGAGAGTTACTGTTAAAGGGTTTTTGAGAACACTCGTACTCGTATATTGTTGAATGTAAAACTTGTTATTGGACGATGAAATAAAACTTACGAGGCGGCAATTGCAGTTAAAATTTTACTTCTTCAATTCCAGACAAACATTTAAAGGTTGCACTAAGTTTTATATGTATAAGCTATCTATTTGTCTATGTATCTATCTATCTATGCATTCACCTGTCAATCTATCTATGTTTATCTATGAAAATCTATTGCTGTTGGTTAATCAGTCTCGCTTTAACTCTGAAAGAGCTTAAATGATTTGGTTTAGTTTACTTTAAAATATTCGTGAAAGTCCAGGGAATCCTTAAAATTTTGTCGTATAAACCAACACTATCTTTAGTTGGTATAAACGTCACAGAGTGATCTGCTATGCTATTAAAAAAATATACAGAAATAACAAAAACATAAATTGGAATAAGTTTTATTTTTGAGCAAAGTATTTAAAATTCATTTCCATATTTTGTATACCAAGATTGATAACATTTGTTCCGAACAAACGACTTGTGTAGTCAATTTCAATTCTGATGTTACCGAGTTAGAAACTAACAAAGCTGAACTGTTCATAAATTCAAAGCTATCGGCGAAACCGACCACCAGCCGTCCTATTTATCATTCTTTTGCAGTTTAAATGCATCAGTTCTATCAAAACTGACAACAATATAGTTTTTACCCGATTGCGCCTGAAGGAGGGTAATAATTTTCGTGTGTATGTATACGTACGTACGTTTGTATGAGTTATTCGATTACATAGATAAGGACAACATGATTTATCGAAAGATTGGATGAAAGATCAAAAGTATGCTTTCATCCAATCTTTTGATGCCATGGAATTAATGATCTAGTGAACATATTTTAAGCTATTAACAAAAAAGGACATCTTTATAAGACTCGCAAGATTTATTTTTAAATAAAGATCTGAAAGAAAGTGTCTAAACAGCGGACCTCGCGCGGTCATAACTTGATTTATTGGGACCCAAGTTTTATTCAATTTGCAAACAAAACGTCACAAGTTAACATGACAATCAACCGAAGGCACACTGAAAATAAATTGTGAAATGTTTCGTCATAGTTGATATACGATGTGTTTCTATACGACAAATTCGATTACCACTCGCGAAAAAGTTTACTATTTTCGACTTTTCTATACTTATATTTGCATGTATTATTGCACGTTGTAAACCTTCCTCTTGAATCTTTCCGTGTAAAGATGGAAACAAAACCTTTAAGGAACTAAAGTATGTAAAAAAATCTATATTTAATACTATAGATTCTTAAGCTCTCTAGACAACCCAAAAGTGTTTCTCGCTACATTGATTGAGTCTTATTGTCTTTACGATAATTATTTGCCGTCTCGTTCTTACTTTATTTATACACAAAACCAGGTCAATAAGATTGTTTATTTGACTTCATGCGCTTATAACATAATAATTCTTCCTTTTGTATAATATCATTGGTAAAGACATTTGATTTTGGTGTTGTATTTTTGATGCGACAAATATTTAACAATTCTACCGGAATAGCGACTATTACGTTTCGCTGACTTTTATATTATAAAGTTTATTTTACGAGTACGGAAGAGAAATTTTATGGGAAACAATATATTCATCTTTCTTTTAAGAAATTCTTTCTTTCTAAGGTGCCCACTAAATCCACCTGAGCAGTTATATGGTACATAAAGGAGGCTCCGAGTTCTCATTTGAATAGTACAAATACATTACTAAGGTCCATTGGGATTTTTCCTTTTGCTGTTCTCCATAACAAATTTTTTGTAGATTTAGATTCCAAAGTACCCGGCGTGTTCCGGCTGGGGGCTTGAGTACGAGAATATAACTTATACAAAGGGCGTCTGTCTATCCTCAGGGGTAGCAACGCATTTTTGACTATCGACTGCGACAAATGCCAAGGATTACTTACCAAACTACTAACATTTACTTCGAGTATCACGAATAACTTGCTTACACAGATGGTTAGTGTAGGTTAGTACCTACTGTTAGTAATAGTTACATTTTATATAAGAAAATGACCGATGAACGACTAGCCTTTACGTTGTACTACATTTACCGCAAAACATATGTTTCAGGTTTTATTGTTAAGAACTCAAAGTTAGATGTATGTATCGTCGCGGTACTTTTAAGGAAACACTCGAAAAACATAAAGGACGGCGACTTACCGCTTATTAATATACATTCAGCACCCAAGAATATGAAAAGATATACCATTGGGAAGATGTTTAATGTCCGCTATAACCATCTGGGATATTATTACTTAATGCGCCATTTACAAAGTTGCGATTGATGGAAGACGCCAGGGAGGAAGAGCGCTGCATTTTCTCACTACCCTGCATCATTTTCCTGTTTTATTATTAGTTAGATATCTAGTAAATCTACAAATAAAATATAAGTATGCAATTAGGTCGGAAGCGTTCGCAAATGGAGAGATTGTACGAGACTTGTTTTGTTCTGTTCGACGGAATCATTAATGGTCATAAATTGAATTGATATTCTATTAATGAAACATCCTCATTGATCATCTTTCATCATACCAGCCAAACTTCTAAGACAAGTCGATCTAGTTAAACTACGTCAAAAGCCTAAAATGTTTATCCTTGTTTGACAAAGCGGGGAGATTTTTATTTTAACTTGGAAAATTTTCGGTGGAGCATTAAGAAAGATAAATAGCTGTCTCATTGCCATTCGCCGTTTTCCTCGCTAATGTCAAATTATCGAAAAGAACCTTCTTGATAGCGGAAAATTATAACTTTTAATGAATTATAACTTTGAATTAATAAAATAAATGTAGGTACGTTTCTTCTTTAGACTAATTATAAGGAGCTGTCTAGAAATAGAAATATGTAACGTACGACCAACAACTAACTCTAATAACTATTTATTTTGTCGTAACTTTGAACACGGGATCTTTTTCGTTCTATTTCTAAATGACTAGTAAACTAACGTTACTTAACTTACCTAACTTTAATTAAAGAACGCACACTCGTACTGAAATTTTAAGTCAGTAGAGTGGACTGTATAAAAAGCACTAGGAAATGTTTCACCTTAAAATATAAGAGCTGAAATTGGCTTTCTTATGTCCTTCTTTCTTCACAAAAAGTCGTATATTACATGGACTGAAGCTTTAATTACCTAACTAAATAGGAAAGACATCCATATTTTACTTGTGAGCTGGGTCATTATTTAAACCTTTTAGTATTTCCAAAATTGGTTATGGCCGTGTCGTGGACATGGATGTGTTTTGTACGATAATACGTTCAGGTTACCGGTAATTTTTTTAAATGAAATATTTTTATTTTTGTATTCATGTCATAAAATAACCTGAAAATGGCAGCGGTTCCCCGCCCACCATGCAGTTTTTCACAGTCCTTAATCTTTGATATTGTAGCTACTAAGTGGCATAATTTCATTTTGAATGTAGGCTTTAGATTCGAAACTACAACACCAAACTGTATCCCCCAATTTTGTTAACATTAAGCTTTTGGGATTGCAAACAGCTAAGCTGTCCATCTAAAAGTCCCAAAAAATATTTAACTTATAAAACGTAAACCGTTTGTGGTCGTGCATTTTCTCAGCTCAAGAATATTTTTGCGAGAGAATGTTTCGGCAAAGCCTTAAGGAAGACAAATGGGTATCTCATTACCGTTCACCGTCTCCTTGCAAAACCTTACCGAATTGGGACCAAACAACGACGTTTAAATAGTTTCCTATATTTACTATTAAATCTTCAAACAATGTAAAAATTGCTCTGAAGAATTTACCCATCTAAGACCAAATCGTCACTTACCAACAATTGTGATTGATTGGAGTCAAATGCTTAGTTTAAAAATTATAAACAATCTAGCTCGATCACAAAACTTAATTAGTTATGTTGCTCTTTATTACTTTGAAAAAATAAATGAAAGTGCTTATTTTATTTTTGCCTCTCATTTACCTGCTACACACAGATATTTAAAAGAATCTTTAACTTCTTTTAACGTCGTCGTTGGTAAGTGGAACAAATAGAGCGCGTGATATTTGTAGGAAGATTTTTACTCGGAATATTTAGGGCTCGAAGCCTTAAAGAAGACAAATGGTGTCTCATTACCGTTCACCGCCTTCTGGTTATATGAAATTCTTGGACAGTGACGCCTTGGGAAACCTTGTTAGTGCGGCAATCTACATGATGTAATGCACGTCTTGAAGCCAAAATTAATCATAATATAGTGTATCTAAGTGAAAGAAGTTGTGGTTTTTTAGATAAATGTTTATTTATTAAAAAAAAAACTTTCATGTATATTTACTGCCTACAATGATTATAAATGCTCGATAAAAAGTCTAAGTTCAATAATTGGTATTAAATTGTAAACCTACTCTTTTGTCAAATTATATCGTATACAAAATATTGAAATATCACTTCCCTGGTCTACCAGTGTTTTTGGTCGTATGAGAATAGCAAACTAGCTATCTAGTAGGATTCTGGAGGAGTTTGTTAGCTGGTTAGTAGGTCCAGTTGGTAAATAGTATACGCCTTACTCGAAGTTGCTCAAAATATACGTTGCTTTGCTACCCTTGAGGACTTTGAAGGCTAACTCAAGTAAGATCTTATCACAACAAGTTATTCCATTCACGTTATAATAAAGACAGAAATTTGCGAGCCGGCATCCAGTATTGTGCAGTATTAAGGCGCTTCTCCACTTGCCTTATCATGGTAGCAAGTTATTTTACCTAAGCCTTTTGCAATTATGAGGCTATATATAATTATTTCACGTTACCCCCATTTAGTAAAGGTGCTATGAAATGGAGGCGAAAAAAATAGAAAAAAACATTGGAACTTATTGGAAGCCTTTTGGCAGAACCTCTGATAGCTGAGTTGACTATTAACCTTACCTCAAATACACATTCCTAAGTGTGAAATACAGCCCAGTTTCCGTTAGTTGTGACATTTTTGGGCCTTAAAACTGTAGCCAATAAGTCGAATCTGTCTGTCACGTCATAATATGAGTACTTTATGAGTCTGAGTGAATGTCATAAAGATTATTACCTACTGTACAAGTGAATGACCCAAATAAATAGCTGCATAGAAAGTTGAAGCAGCGCCTTTAAGTAACGTGGTTCAGGAACGTCGAAGCCTTCTGCATGCCATAAATAAATATATGCATGCATATGAGATATGGTTTGGATCAGGTTCGGAGAAAATAGTAGAAATATATTTTTCCAAAATATTGATACAATCATACAGCGTGCAGCGTCTGGATCTTCTTTATTCATGGTATGATGACAAAAAATAAGCAAATGATTCATAAAAAGAAACACTTAAAATTTAATAAAGGTCCACTCATGATTGGCTATAAAAGTGAGCTATGGAAGGTTGAGCAGCTTTAACCAGA
>LGAG01000283.1:105633-124631 GCA_001278395.1 Lerema accius | reverse complement strand
TCCGGGATATTTTTATTCAGAAACGACATGGAAATAGGAGATTTTGAGATACTCGTATCTGTGCTTGATACAAGGAAATTAGAAAATATCTTAAAAGTTAATCTTAATGGTTTTAAAGGTGTTAGAAATCCAGTTTAGCTTCGTGATAAAGAAGATCAACATGAACATCTAACGCTAGATATAGAATTGAATTGCGATAAAATGAATACGATAATGTACGAGTATAATGAAGAAAACAAAGTTATAGATCTCTCTCATCATCTATTGTATTATATTTTTAGTGCTCCAAAATGTTTGCCTAGCACGAAATGCGAAGTTTTACCGTAATGCCTAAATTACGCGGCTAAACTGCGCCGATGACCTATTTGGCAATCTTTCAATGTCTTAAAAGCGTTATCCGCGTCCTAGTTACAAAAAGTCATTGCGATTTGATTATTTCGAGAATCAAAAAAAGACCTGTGATGTATGACGTAAACGTGTGTAAATTGTGAAAGCACAGCGTTGGAAAAGTATTTTAATTTAGTTCCAAAACGATTGCCGCATACGTTTCGGATATAATCCTGTTTTGATTTTCATGTGATTGATTGGTAACTGGCGTTTGCTTCTCAAATACAGACGTGTCTAATTAAAATTCGAGCCACATTATTAGGCGTTTTAACCCCTACTATTTTAATGCTTCACCTACTTCACATGCATCAGTCTCCCCATTGTAAAATTGGATTACGCCGTAGTTTAAACCTCGGGTACATTTATTTTCAGTCAATCTCGTTGAGTTGGTGACAATCCGGTTATCCGCTAACGAATGTAAATTGTTTGTTTATTATTCTTACAAATAAAATAGCTCTTATAATTTCGTCATTGCTTTAATACAATCTAGTCCTCGTACATTAAAATTTCTCATGTCCAAAGCACAGATTTGACCCCGATACTGCTTTTAGTACAGAAGTATAGATTGAATTCACTGATATTTCTAATCTTAACATGATTAATCTCATTCTGTTTTTCATTATGAACGTCAGTGCTGCAAGAAAAGAGGGTTAAATAGACTATAAGGATGTCGTGGCGATAGGATAATTAGACGCTCGGGTAATAGTGCCGATAAAACGCATTTCCTGCATCCAATATAAGGAACATAGAGTTTTAGTGAAGTGAATTTAGAACGGTATTATGAACACTAAATAGTTAACGGTAAGATGCATCTAGTTGTCATGAGGACTTGCGAGTACATATAGAAATACATACAATATACAATTTTACTAGTAGGTTTTGTTGGAAACGTTTGAAGCTAAACTCTTTAAATCGGGAGATGATCATTGCACGTTATTTCTTTTATCAATGAATTGTGATATTTTGGATCACTGAAATGGTCATTGACATTTTGCGTCTCGGATCATTGGTCAAATTTGGTTGGTGATCAGTGATCAAGTACAGACTTTGATTGTTTCCTAACTATTCTGTAACAGACTATGTACTAAAATCGTCTATTGTTGGTGTCCACGACACCAACGACATCGTATCCTAGTGTAGGGTTAGCGGTGTATAGGTGTTTGTTATTTATTAAAACATAAATATCATTAGATTTTCCATTCTGTGATGACCTTTTCCAAACTTGTATCGATTGATATTTTGTATACATACATGAATAAAACATTTTTACATTCGGAATACTTTATCCAATCTATATTCTACGATGTGAGTATTAAGTGAATTAACCCTTTGATCTTGAAAAATGTGAAAGTTTTCTTATTTGTCTTTGAAGAAAATATTTTAAGACGGTTCTGTCGTCGCGTCTACGAATACCTTACCTTTACCTTTATTAATTATTAACTCAGCCTAATAATAATCCTTAACCCCACTCTCTTGCTGTTTACGTCTATAATTTCGTTCACCCAGTTTCATTCCAGCGTCAATAAGTCCCAGCTGTTGTAGGGTGTCTTAGAAATGAGATCACGCCTCGATAATATTATCGATAAAAGGAATTTCTAGAACCCAATATTTTATAATTAAATCGAAATAGTTCTCGAACGTTCATCGACAGAGTTATGTAATGGCTTGTAAAGTATGATTTTGATTAATGAGAGTATTTCTTGACGTTTCATATCTTTAACATTAGAACTCGTCTACTTTCTTTATGTCCTTACACAATCACAATTTTCACGTACTCGTTCACAATTTTCTTTAGCTGTAAAATATATTTATTGGTACTACAAGCTTTAGGATCCCTATATAAATTAAATTTTCTTTTTAAAATTGGATTTATTTTAATTTTAAAATCTATGTGGCTTCACAGAAAAGATCTTCCATTTAAATCTGTTACACATATGAGTTAAGAACTACTTAATAAACAGAAATCTTCTGCTAATAATTACTTTATATCTGCAGGTGGCTTCGATCAGATTCGATATATAGGTATATTTTGTTCGTTTACCCAGTGCCATACGTATGAGTTCTGTATATGATGTGCTGTCATTTTCCTTTAGTGTAACAGGAAATTAGAAATAATATTCGATTTTCTAACGTACCCAAAGCTTTAATTTGATCGCAAGATAGTGTAAAATGATGAATATGTGTAAGATATTTAATTGTATGGTTATTATAAGAGTCGATTAGATTTTTGCATTTGAATGATGTAGATTAAGCCTTTATTTTGTCTCTTTTTTTAATTTACGAGTCTTTTGTGCAATTCCTAATAATAGGTATATTAATTTCTACGTACTATGTCGGTATAGTAATATAAAAGTTATCCTTTATCTTATTTTCGGTATATCTAAAAACAGATAAAGCTGAGAAAGCACCTTAATTAAAAGATTAAAGTAAATAAGGTAAATTGAACCTAATTAGAAATGTGATTGCTATCATCACAGATCAAAGGCTGGTTTGGAATTATTACTCTTTTGAAGGCAAAGATGTCTTAAAGTTCGTTATTTGTAAGTAATAAGTAATGAATATAGTATTTTTTGTTTACAATTATAAAATGGTATATTTAGGCGGCTTCTTTTCATACTCATTTCCCGCTGTACTTTGGTCCATAGAAATGAATAAAATTATTCCATGAAGTTGTCTTGGTCCTGAGGAGAATCCCGTCTTCAGTAATGTGCCCTTAATGAATTGAAGCCATTGATTGCAGTAAACAAAAAAAGTTGGTTGATAAAAGAAAAATCTCATCAATTTCAGTAAATACTACAAATCTAATTTGTTTTTTGATGGGAATTAGATTTGTTTTTGACTCGTTGTGATTGACTATTTCATTTATTTCACTTTTAAATGCTTTTTGTATTGATAGTTTTCTTTTTTTGTTTTCCTTTTCATTGTTGATGATGTTTAAGCTGGAAAAAATATTTGTCCATCAGTTCTAAACAACCAATCGAAAAAACAATTTAAATATGATTGTAGTGAATAGCAGATTCGTTTGCTTTTAAACGCGCCTACTGATTGAAATTCAAAAACAGAAGCAGTAAAAAAAATTATCATTTTTGTTGGACTAAACTTGTTTGTATAAAACAAAGGTGGATTTATTATAGGATAAACGCAATATCAAATATATTTTGCTGTCAGAAAATATCGTCAGCGGTATCATCTCAAGGTATGGAGAATCGTTAGAAAAGACAATACTAAGCTTTTCTAGTGAAGTCCAGATCGTAGTTAAAAGTCGATATTACAAAGTTTAGTCTAGGAGTAATTAAGGTAACTACGGAACCATACAGTGCGTGTGGTATTAAAGGCACTTTCCCGGTATTACCTCACGATTCCACATCCTTGATTTAAATTCCCATCAGTGTGCGTTTGACATCTCATTATCAAATCCAGTAAACAAGATCCTGTTGGAAGAACAAGCAGGATAATCACATCCTTAACATTTCACTGCGTGTTGTTTAAACGTCTTCGCACATTACAACTTGAGTCAACTTCATTCCGACTTGACTCTTAAGAAAGTATTGAAATACGATAATAAAATTGAAGCGCCCCAAGTTGTCTTAGCGTCGATCTCAGATGACCAATAAAGTTTAGTAAGGGGCTGTCTATTAATCACGTGGCTCAAATATTAGGGTCCATAAAACATCACGAAATATCAGGAGAGGAGAGGGGGTTATAGTAATACTTAATTCACATGTATTTATTTTTTCAGCAAATTATTCAATATTAAAAAAACTTAAGATTCTTAGTAGGTAATATAAATACATGAGAATTATTAGTGGGGGAGGGGGAGAGGGTTAGTCTTAAAAGGGCTAAGAAATAGAAATGCCAAAGAATCATTACGTGATTAATGGACGGTCCCTAACTGCAGGTCGTAGTAAAGCTATGGTGAAATTATGCTCTAGGTCTTTTTCATTATTAGTGCAATTCCTGGTCAGTAGTAGGGTAGGAATGAGTTGAGGCCATATTGTAATGGTTAATTTGTTTATACTTATTCATATGACGTATTTGAACAATTAACAATCAAACCACAAATGTAAATGAACTACTTCCATCCAAAAGATAGTTGTATGAGGACTACTAATAATAGGTATCATCTTTTTTCTACGAGTTGAGTTAGAGTGGATCTGACGTTAAATTGATGTAATGTGCGATTACCCTATAATGAAGCCTTCTAAGAAACCTTTTTTAGCATATTTTAATTTCGCTGCTATTAATAGACTATTTTGGGATAAGACTTAAATAACATGTTGTTGTTAAGTTTACAGTGTTTTGTATAAGAAAATATTGAAAATAATAAAATAACCTTGTCCGTTATTTAAATTTAAAATTACATACTTTTGATCTCGAACATGTCATCATGCATTCTATTTCATATAATAAAATTAGTAATAAAGGTTCGATCTCAACATACTCGTAAAAAAATGCGTTATTACTTTGTAATCTGACTTTGATATGTCTACAACGATCAACATAACTTCTACTTCTACTTATTTTTAATCCATTATAAGATATTTTGTCGTAAGTACCTACTCTAAGCTTTTTAAAGGACGTTCTGAACAATCGTTTGTGCATTAAAACAAAGTATAATGTTTACATTATCGTTTATGCGACATACATTAGAATCGTTTTGAAAGATATGCATTTCATATTCATATCGTGGGAAAACGTGAACGTCTCAACTATTTCAATAATAAGGTAAACGGAATGGTTATTGGAACGGAATGTATTGTTCTAGATAACAGTAGGTCATTGCCATTTAGTACAGGAAATTGTGTCTCAGTCTAGACCAAAGATTTACGAGAGATTAAAACGAGCGTAAAAAATTGGGTATAGCTGTATCATGTACACGGCTTGATATTGTACGTGAATACGTTTATGTTATATGTTATTTTTTTAATAAAATCTATTTATGTATTTACGTTTGTGTCGTAAAATAACCTCAAAATGGCAGCGCTTCCCTCTCCAAATCGCGATTTTTGATTATTCTCGCTTATTGTAATTACCTAATTCTTAGATTGTTTAGCTATCCAGTGGTATAATTTAATTTTGGATGAAGACGATAGATCACGTCAAAAACTTTCTGTTGAGTTATATTTGTCTCATTTAAATAGACAATAACTGAATAGTGCTTTATAAATTGTGCTGCCAAAGATTTTAAATTGCAAATTCAATAAGAATACTTATCAGGCAAAATTAAAATGTCAACATTTTGTCAGTATTTTAGCGATAATAGTGTAGATGTGTGATGTAGAAGGAAATTACAATATTTCAAATGAATTTTAATTATAATATTGCAGTTAATGTCTCGAAAAAGATATTATATGTAGTTTGAATAAATACGCATAACTTTGCTTCTTAAAAGTTTCTTGAGAGCTTTCTCAAAACTTTTTAGTGTACTTAAAGTTTATTTAGTGCATAGGTGGGAGAGTTTGGTAAGTAGTTCGATTGGAGTGGAGTTTCTTGATTTTGTAGAGTATTTGCGGTATAAGAGTGTATATATATATATTTTTTAATACAAATATATACAACACAAATAAAGTCGTTAAAGTCCAAATCAAAGACATATTGTCTTTAGTAAAAGTTAAAAATATACAGGATTTCTGTCGGTTATTTTTAAAATTTTATTGGTTGTTTGTATTGGAAATAGTGAAAATTAAATTTATTAATACATCAATTTGTATGAGCTTGACTTGTAAGAAACTTGGTTATTTTTCATAGTACTGAAATATTCCGAAAATTAGGTAATATTATACTTAATAATATTTTTATACAGTAATGAAGTGTATAAATACACATATAACTTAGTATACACAACATAACTAATGTATTTTCTATTGTATCTGAAGCGTATGAATTCGGAACCTAAAATATTTTATTACTTGTTATGTTCCAATAAAATGTATATCCAAGTTTCGGATACCATATGTTACTTTAATGTTATGGTAGAGAGCGGAGGCAACATTTTACCGGCAACTTTTAGAAGCACGGACTTTTTACTTTACTTCGGTCGAGAATATATCCCTGAGATCGGACTGTCCCGAGGGAACGAATTGAAAGGATTGGAAGGCGATACTTTCTCCCGTGAAACTTCGTATTGTGTGAAATCTACCAGAGACCAACTGTGACAACGATTGGTATTGCTACGTAATAATGTAAAGTGGAATGTAATGAAATTGATATACGTAAAAAAATTGTTAAAAGGTTGGCAATTATTAGGTGACGGATTGTACTAAAATTATTGAAAACAATGCAATTACTTAGATGCCAATCCAATAGTAATCAAATGCAAGTAAGAAAAATTTCTTCACTTAATTACTTAATTTTATTTTTAAGTTATTTAACTACGATACTATGCTGAGTATGTAACTAACAGAAATAATTAAATAAACGTCGGAAAAGCTTTGTTTCTACAGGTTGTAATTTTTATCATTTCTATCGAGTTCTGTATATACGCACTCGTTATTAGATGTTTTTGAAGTTATTTCAAATTTTAATATAGAAATGGCTTAAAATAAAATTTTATCTTTGGTAGAAAAGTATCTACCATGCGACTTTATTATAGTACAGTCTGCCTTTTTAAACTTTGTCAGGTGCATTTTATGTAGTAATGAAATATACATAAATTGTGCGAATATCAAAGATAACGTTTCTATGCTAGTCACGCATGTTCACAAAATTTCCATTTCGTTTAAGGGACAATGTGTGCGAATCTATAACAAATGGCTGGTTGATGTTCAAAGCTTGGACCTAAATTTCAAACATGTTATAAAGTAACTTATCTCAAAAAGGCTGCTGTAAAATTAATGACTGTACGATAGTCCTTCATTTTAACTTCTGCTTTATTTTACAACGTTTTTAGATTTCTTTTGAATTGGCTATTTATGTATGTTTGACTACAGGGTCATCCAAACTATAAAAAATAAAATTTTGTTGCACAAATAAAAAAAACCCTGGTATTTTTAGTCGTCATAAAAAAATCAGTTAGTACTTTCATATTTACCTCATTCAGTGATTTGAAATTAAAATGGTATAATACGTATATTCATAAGTAATAAAAGTTAACCTTGCTAAAGTTTCTAGTTCCATTTTTATCTAGCAACTGAGGCAAGAGCTAGACGTTCCTCGGAATAAAGGTTAATTTGTTTAAGCTTTTTCAAGGTTCTAACTTGACCTCTGTCTATACAACTTTCCCACTTATCCAACTCTGCCTACCTGGTTTTAGTTTTAAAAGCTGGCAGGTTAATTGTTAGCAAGATAAATTTATTCAGTTTCGTATAAATTTCTCAACCGTGATTTCTTTTTTTGATGACGTTAGCTATTTCGTGAGTCAATATTGAAGCTAATTTAGTTCTGTCTAAGTGTAGTCTTTCAATTAGTACGTCTAATGTTCACCATTAACATTTAACGGATTTCAATATAAATAGACATTGGATTCCTCTCCATTGTGAGCGACATAGGCTCATTCAGCATTATGATTTATTGTGTTTCAAAAGCTAAACGTGATCAAAAATACATTTTAATTTGGGAAAGACAAAACGTACACCACCTCAATATGTTGATTACAACGTCGGATGGAACGTCCTGTTGATAGACAGTTGACACTGACATGCCGGAAATACGTTGAATTTTCCATTGAACAGATCTATAGAATACTAGTGGACCCACCCTCGCTTCGCTTTGATAAACCTATGCCGAAACGAAAATTAAAAAAAGTAGCCTAAGTTACTCCTTATTACATCAGCTATCCGCCAGTGAAAGTCCCGTCAAAATCAGTTCAGCCGTTTCAGAGATTAGCCGGATCAAACAGATAGACAAAAATTAAAAAAAATGTTATTTTGGTATGTGAACCTTGTATAGACACTTCAATTTTATTTAGTTGTATAGATGTATCTATAGATTGTTAATCTTCTTATAGGTATACGACTGCTAAGTAATACGTAAATGAACGAACCAAGTCAAGTCGTGTCGGTTTGTCGCCGCATTCACAATCCAAACTATTTACTTTTCCCGAAGTTGCAGTGCGCTTTGAAATTTGGCACGACCACCTCCAGTTGTAGCTTGTAGCTTATTCAGTCGTTGCGCTGAATGTTTGATATGTCACTAAGTTTTAATTAAACCCCGGTCATTGAACTTTCAGCTGTTTGTCTCGTTTATTGGACTTACCAATTGGATTTATAATGATTCGTGTTGTCGATGTAAGGGTGATTTTCACACAAAGATTTGCAGTGCTATGAATATGAAAATAACGCTACAGTACCTACACAGATATACGAGTACATACTAATTAATATAAGAGAACTATCAAGTTTTATTTTATTCATATTTGAATAATAAAATTATGCTATGTGGATTTTTAATGCCAATAAATGACTAGTTCTTAGTATCTATTAGTTTCGTTCCAATTTCAAAACGTTCATATATCATTAGATCCTGAAAACTTAGTTCCGGCTATAAATAAGCCTTGGGATACAAACTAAGAAATTTTTAAATTAATATCGTCGTCGCCTGGACTGTTTTCATGAAAATAATGAGAACGTTCCGGATGAATATTTACAGAAGTGCAATTTGTTTTATTTTGCGTCGGTGGCATGCGATTATCGCCACATTGCTATTCTAATGGGGAATAATGTGGCAATAAGTCTGGCTCTGGCTTGAATTACGTTGACCCTGACATACTTTCATGTCCCATGCAAAAACACTGGCACCATATTTTTACTTTTCTAATGGAAGCTTTAAATCATTTCTATTTTTCTCGCTCCATTTGTGTGCTATTACCTTCTAAGAAAATACGATTAGAGTGGGCCAAGATCTATGTTTTATACATATGAATACAGGAAGGATACATTTTACACGCTCATACGAGTACTTATGAAATAGAGCCTAGTTGATATACAAGTTCATAGCTACTCGTATATTAATATTACAATGATTCAGAACTTTTCTTACTTTTCAAAAATTTTTAAATTATTCTAATTTTTTTTGTGACAACATAAAAAATATTAGTACACAAAGTAGTACCTGCTTCAGGTTTGATTTAGAAAGAGCCTAATTACTCAAGTTAAGAGTAGCCTTCGCGATATGAAATTTTAATCATCTTAAGGAAAAGGACATTATTAACATCTCAGAAATGGGTTCCGCTCAAACTTGGTTTACGCAAACAAGATTTCGCTGGGTGATTAATTAATCTTAATGGGTTTTTAGTAAAGTGTGATCCCGAAATTTACGTGAATAAGCCCATAAGCCGCCGATATCTATCTGCGTGAGTTTGTAACCCAAAACGGTAACGATTTGGACTAACATTCAATCAGCACCGAAGCGACGTTATCACGTCAATTTATCGCTCCCAAACTAGAATTAATTGTTCCGTTTATAAGTTAATATCATGTACATTTTTACCTGACTACGACAGAAGAAAAGTTATCTTTTTAATGGAATATAAGTAATGGTAAAATGCTTTCTTCTTCTAAATAACCACACAAATATCATTTACAATATACAGAGTAAGCAAATCTTGATTGTAGATTCGTGTCTTTCCGGGAGCTAATTAATCGGAAACGGAGCCATTCGATTTGGAATCGATCCAATACGTTCTCTGAGGATTCGGGAGGCTATATGCTCGTTGATTGGTTTATAACTACTGTACAAGCACAGTTAGAACATAATACATGTTATTGTTGTTCTGTTATTGAATTGCCAGGCCATTGCTATAAAGGTGTGTAAGACCGAGAACCGCCAATAGTTACGTTTAGAGAACTGTTTATTGTAATAGATTCTACAGGATTTAACTTACAATTGCATCTCTATTCATTAAATTCAAACAGTTATGTGCGTATTAGATACTAATTACTTGCTACGGCGAAGGAAATCATCGAGAGGAAACCTGCAAACCTGAGAGTTCTCCATAAAGTTTTAAAACGTGTGTGACGTTTCCCAATCCGCACTAGTCTAGCGAGGTGGACTATGGCCTGTACCCCTTACATTGCTAGAGGAGACTCGAGCCCAGCAGTAAGACAGTTATGGAGTTTATTAACATAGCTTTTTCGGTGCATTAAGTTTGCACTTTATAAACGTGATTTTTAATATAAAAAAATGTTTAAATAAATACATTGAATGTCTATTGCATGACCGTATAACCTTGTAATAAGTCAAATAATTTCGTTTAAATTCTATAAGTAAATCTGCCGCTGTTTAGTGGGTGTTTGCGCCGACGCTATAACTGATTCAAAATTAGGTTTGAAACGTAATTTCACTTATCCTTTGGGATTCTGATCTACTGATTGGCCCTGCACACAGCGTGATTGCGAATGATTAGCTATTCTTGATGGAAATGTATTGCTTGATATTGGTACAGCTGAATTTAGTTGTATTAGTTGATGCAAGTATTAGGAGTTACTTAAACTTTATTACTTACGAGTTCTTAATCTAACCTTAATTAAAATAAATTTTCTTTAAAAATCAACTATATTATTTTGTATTGTTGATAAACCTACTCACATTTTTTTTTGATGATTAAATGCAAAAATGTAATGAAATTAAATGCTTTGTAGACCCATTGCTGCCATTTCCCATTGCTAAAAGAATGAATTATTTGGTATGATGGTACCTACTTAAAGGCTTAGCATCTATAATAGGGCAACACCGTAATAATTAGCATAACATCTATAATTAACGTAACTAATATATTGACTAATTCCAAGACGTGAAGCAAAAAACTGCCGATCAATTACACTTTGTCTCTCGTCAAGAGAAGCGCTGTCTGCTGTGATCCTAAGTAAGTGATTACAATTTAAAATGTTTCTCTAAGCTCGAAGTGTTTTTCTTGGATTGGAAAGAAACACTTGATGTAGCGGGATTAGCTGTTTTAAGTGCTTTTACACTTAACTACAAACTGTGCGCGAATGCCTTTTAACATCCCTACTAATATTACAAATGCGAAAGTAAATCTGTCTGTCTGTCTGCTACGCTTTCACGCCTAAACCACTGAACCGGTTTTGATGAAATTCCGTATGGAGATAGAACTGTACTTCAGAAAGGACACAGGATACTTTTTATCGCGAAAAAATGTATCGCGCGATATAACCGATTTCCACGCGGGCGGAAAACTACTAAGAATTAATGAAAAGAAAAACAAAAACATGACCGCTTAATTTTTTTCTATGAAGTTAGGAGTGCTGAAAAAAAATCTATGACACTTCTACGATAGAGACGAATACAATGATACCTCACATGTTTAAATCCGTCAAGCAATTTGGGCTGTAGTGCGTGCCAAAATTGTACTTGTACGTATACATACTTACGAAATTACTTAATTTATGTGATTAAATTGCTTCGATATTTAAAAGATGAATTTACATAAATACTATACTTGTGAGTTGATAAATTGAGTAACGATTCAAAAAAAAAATATCGATTCAAATCAAAAGATCAAACATGGCCCCACTTAAATGCTGAGATAAGTGAGTTACAGTTATTTCCTCATAATGACATAATTGAATATTAGTCCTCCAAATTGAACGCGTTCATAAATTAACCAAAGCGTAGTGAGAGATAGATCAGTTATAATTAATTAGGAGTAAATTCCGTAATTAATCCGTATTAGTGAGAAATTAGTTCATTACATAACAGATTACTGATGTTTAGCTTGTTGATTAGACTGGAATTTGTTGGGTTGAGTTCATTGACAACTATTAAGAATAGGAATACGAAATTAAACGAGTAAAAAATTAACATCATTTGTATATTCATGTTAATGTGAAGGGTTCAACTTTCAGTACTACAAAAAACTACAAACTTCTACAAAAGGTTCCCTACCTTTAGTGCCTATATTGGAATCGAAATCTTTTTTATTCTACCTGTTCTAATATTAATAGTAACAATCTCTTCATTTCAAATATATTGCACTGGTTTAAAAGGAATGCAAGTAGCTGCATTTAAAGTTGTACGTAACGCCACTTTAGCGTCTGAACAAGCATGAATCATTTATGGGCAAGCTAACTGGGATAGAGATAAATCGTCTGGAAAAAATCTTGTTACTGAAAGAAAGATCGAGCCGCATTATATTCTTTGACTTCAGTATTAACACTACATTCTTCTTAATAGGTGAAGAGTTCAACTTTAGACCTTTTGTCGTGAATACGTCCTTAAATTTGCTGCCATACGTGTCCAATCATAAAAATCTAATGATAACAAAATCGGTGGATACAGTTTAGCGTTGTAGTTTCGAATGTATCGTCTACATCCAAAATTAAATTATACCACTGGATAGCTAAAGGATCAAAAAATTAATTACAATAAGCGTGAACAGTGACAAATCGCGCGCGGTGAAGGGGGAAGCGCTGCCATTTTGATGTTATTTTACGACGTAAATATATACATATATAAAAATATTTTATTAAAAAAAATAACCTGTCACATAAACTTATTCCAGTACAACACACAGCCATATCCATGACACTATACCCAATTTTTAGTCACCTGCGCGAAGGCGGTAATGTTACACATTAAGTTAACACGTATTTAAAGGGTTTTATAGGTTCTATGGTTTTGTAGACACCTGATTTTGATTTTGTACAGCTAGTTGCGTTGTGAAATCCCTAGACGAAAGCTGTAAAAATAGTTTTGCGTCACGTCTGAAATTACTTTAGTTTCTGGAATTGGATTTATACCGTGCGATCCTTGTTTGATAGCCTTCTTTATATTACGCCTATTTATTACTTTTTGTTTTATGTGTACATGGTATTTGACTCGTCTTGTATTTTTATTTTTAACATTGTGTTCTTTTTATTATTCTGATATCATTATTCATACGATCATATTAAATGTTTTTTCAGACGTGTTTGTATAAGAACATTTATTATTCCACATAAAATATAACATTATCGCCCACGCCTTTGCCTTAGGACATTGTTTTTTTTAACACGCGTTTTTGATATGTGCGTCGACGGCGCGTTCCCATTGCTCCGTCTGTTGATGGAAACCGCATTAAAATTCGTTACGTTTAAAAGATCTAAGTATGCCTTCGACTATAAGCAACGTTGTTTTCATTATGTTTTTCACTTTAAATCATGTTATCCACTTACAAACTCATTCAAATAAAATTTTCGTTACTAAAATTTTAGCAATCAAATCAATCAGTAATATTACCTGAATTTTTGAGAGAAAAATCATTGACCTACATCCATAATGCTAACGCGGTGTAATTCCCCTGGCATTTGGTTTCTTTTTAGGGATCGTTACTTTTACAATCGAAGGTTTCTTAACACCTATTATGTTGTCTTTTCTGTGTATCTTTTGCAAATACTTTTGATTTGAATTCAATATCACTATTAATAAATCGTGCTAATGTATTATCCAATTTTTAAGATATTGATGACTGTGTTTTTCTTAGGAGCTAAATTTATATCAGGCTCTCCATATTTTTCAAACTTAATCTTCTATATTAGGTTCGAAATATTTTTGTCACAAATAAAATGTTTTTTCACAGATCTTGACTCAATACCTCGATACGTTTTTTTCTTTGCTTTGGTTTAGGGATATAATAGTTCTGATAAAGAACGTTTTTTTAATAAACAAATGACCCTAAAATAGTTGGATAACAGCAAAAGTTACTTATTGTTTTCGTCACTGTTAAAATACTGCAGAACCCATAGCCCTATCAATTACCATACTTTCTTTACTCGGTTCATAATATATATCACTACAATATACAGAAACCACTACATTTTAATGAGGCTCTGGTGAAATAATTTCAAATATTCATTTCATATGTAGGTAATGATGATAACACTTGTGGGAACTCGAGCCACTTTTGTAGGCTTTGATGAAAAAGCGTGGTCTTGGCATATGAAAAAGGTTTAAAAATCGTTTGGAGGATTCTTGTTATTTCTATTGAAAGCTTTTGTCGAGTGATTTATGGAAGTAAATTGGGCGGATTAATAGGGAGGTCAATTGGGAGTTTTGTTTTGAGTAGAAAATATTAATGTAAACATAATGTAATGCCTTTAATTCCTTTGTAATTGTAATAGTAATTTCATTGTGTTGAAATCAGTGACCCGCATAAGTACCTATGCAAGAGGTTCCTATACATTTTGAGTTCAAGGTGATCTCTCATCTCAGTGATTTTTGATTTATAATAAACCTCATTTTCCATGCGTACAGAATAACATCGCGGTACAGATTTGATGTAATATATTATCTTCACATTTTCACCTTTGCCGACACGTTCAAATTCAGATGAGCATGTTCACGTCGATAACATGAAATGTGTGATAGAAACAAAATTTCATCTTTTCGACGCCGAAACTACTTTAACGTCTGAAAGAACACGAACAATGAAAATCTGGTTTTAGTATTCTTTAACATTTTGACTGAAAGTGTCTACTACATTATTCTGACTAATACTCGTAATACTATTTTATGGCAAAGTTTCGATCTGTGAATGTAAATGTTCGGAATTAATCTTAACTATTTTGTGGCAGCGAGGGCATCCATTGCCAAATTATTTTAGCTCTGCTTTTACTTAACTATGCCTGAAGAAACATAATGTTAATTTAAGAGATTGTATTGAAACTCTAAATATTATTTTATTTATTCTGACGTAACTTGTGTTATAGTTATAGGTCAAAGTCTAGGATACTTCGTTAAAACTCGGAAATTGTTCTCTTAGGAAGGAAGATAAAACTTCTCGTACGAGTAAGTGTGGAAGTTATGTTAAGGGATTAAAATATCGTAGACCTTACCGCACCGTAAATATAAGACGATTTTTTTATAATCAATTGATGCAAAAAGCAGATGGGTTATTTGAGGATAAGTGACCACGGCTTTTGTCGACCAATACTATATAGGATTTGCCCAGGTTTAGGCGACTTTTAGATAAAGTGAGAGCTATTCTTACACCTTTCGTTAAGAACATAATGTCATAGCGCTTTATTTATTTATTTATTTATTTATTTATTTATTTCAATTACTTGCAGTGCTTACAGCTTACGCCAAAGCGCACTGCAAGTCGCTTTGAAAAAACTCCAAAAATTCCTAAGGTTCGCAAAGATTTATTAACATGTGACTATGATTTAAGTTTCCTAGCTTAGCTGAACTGAATGTACGTTAGTACAGACTTTATTTTACATTCCCAAGGCGAATAGATTCCGCTTGCGAAATAAGGAAAAGTAACAACGCACATTTAAAACTATTCCAACTCGTCGAGACCCACGATAAAGTCCGCGGAGTGAAATTTATCGCCGCCGAAAAATCCACACCTCCCTTTGTACAGGCGGTTAGAGTAGAAAGATAACTTATTAGGCACCTTTGTTCTGACGCCACATCGTCTTTGAAGAGGGATTCTGTTACAAAGGAAAATATACCTACTCGAAAATTTCATGTTCTTTTAGACACGTGATAGGTTTCACTGTAAATATAAACTGATTGGTAAATATAGGGGCGTCTAACCATGGGAATTTTGTTAATGAGGTAGTTAAATGAAGACAAGAAATAATTATGATTGGATATTATAATAAACACTAGACCGATGTGAATTGAAAGCAGTCGTTTGAAATTCGCATCAGGAATCAGATTCTGTGTTCTAGAAGTCTGGCGCAGACGTCTAAAGTTTTTCAGGTTCTGAATTTACACTGACAGTAGGGGAGAACAGGGTAGAATGCCTTAGGAGTAACGTGAGGTGACGCTAACATTTCTATAATAGAAAAAGATTTACCCCTGGCTCTTTCAACCCCACTTTCCAATTCAGAATCTGAAAAATTCCTGACATTAGCTCCCGCCCTTAGAATGTATCTTATACTTTTGCAACCGCTATTGTTTTGCTCAACGATAACATTTAACCCCAAAGCTATCATGAAACGAGTTTGCTTGTTCAAGAGGATTTCATAGCTGTTTTATTTATATTAGAATATAGTGTCTTTATATTTTGAATTATACCGGGTGTAACCGTTAGTGAGTGTGCACAGGTGATTATTCCGTAACTATTGCAGATATCAAAAAACTTTAAACTGATATCGAAAAGCACTTTAATCTAATGAGTAAAATGGCAATAATAACTTTTTTTAATTACGCCGAGAAATATCAAAAAAAAAATACATGAAACACGTTTTAGCTTAATCTGTTCAACGGTTTGTTACAAACATCCAAATATCCAAACATCTTTACAAAAAGTCAAAGAAAAATTGTAATCGGAATTTTTGATGTTTTACAAATTAATACTTTTAAAAATAATGCTAGATAGATAGTGAGGGATAATAAATAATGTTTGTAGATCACTTTCAATTAACATAACGAGTTCTATGGAAAACTTTTAGGACTTTCCACTTCCAGTTCAGTAATTATTCACGTTTTATCGTCGTAATTTTCTCTAAATTATGACCAGATACTTGAAAACTAATTAATAAAGGGTCTCATATATTGTTGGCTCATAAGTGGCAACGACGAACCTAAATTATACCTCTGCGCCACTGTTACCAACTGAATTTGCTAAACCTATTTATTACTTTGAATTTGATGAGCCAATTCAAAACTCGGACTTCAATTTCGTGACTTAAAAAGTTATTAAAAGGTATAGGAAAATATTTTATAAAATCGCAGCAAAATAATTTGGAATAAAAATGTTTCATTGCAATGAAAATTCTAACATTAGAATCAGATAAAAGACAAGAGAAACCTTTTATCAATTGCATACATTTTTGTATGTCATATTAATTAATTTATATCTATTTAAAAAATATAAGAAAAATTGTGTTGATCATTGGTACACACATTATAATTTTTGTAAAAAAAATACATTAGACAGATACTACATTTGAACAGTAAGTAATAATGTGAAGGCTTCTACGTTCAGAGTCTAAGATAAACTAAGCTGCATACAAGTTCCTTTGTTAAAATAACAGTGCATTAGTTTCATGAATTATCTCATCGTTTCAACGGGGAGCGTCTTACTTACACATACCTATTCGTATTATTTTACTTTCATATTGTATGAAATGATTTATTCTAGTGCTGGATAGAAGTAGCTGTCCAATCGTTGGTTAGCTCTTGATTAATTGAAAATGAATAGTGGAATGGTATGATTTGAAAATTAATTATTGTTGTAGAAAGTATGAGGCTACTGCACTAAAGTATATATTTGTTATTTTCGTAAGAGCTTATGATATTAGGTACAGTTTGTATGAATTATAAGAGTTCGAATCAACATAATCATTGCTGTATACAAGATACCTCTTGTTTTGGAAAAATTGGTCTAACAAATCATTAATTTCTAAAAAACCAAAACAGGACGAGAACATTTTTTTTATAGTGCAATTATTAATAGTCCAAATAAATGGACATAATTAATAGTAAATAATACTCTCGAAAAATATTATTCTTCTTCTAGTGCAGTCGTGTAAAGATCTATTAATAGCAAACTGTATCATAAGTTAAAAACTATAAAATTCGATAAACTATTACTTTGTCACAAAAGGACGCGCTACAATTTTTTAAACACTTGATGCTACATTGAAAGAAACAGTAAAAACCTTTTGCGAAAATCTTATCAGACAAATACTTGGTGCACAATACCTGGTAAAATCTCAAGGCTTTGAAACACTCGGGCACTCTCACACTCGAGCTGTCGACTTCAAGCAGGCTTTTAGATAAAATGCAAAAGTTCTAACACCAAGCTCAACTATCTCTTTCAGTGTTCGCCGCTACTTATGTGCAATATGGATTTTGTATCTGTTTATTTATTTAGTACTAGTGGACCCGCCCTCGCTTCGCTTCGGGAAACCTGTGCCGAAACGAAAGTAAAAAAAGTAGCCTAAGTTACTTCTTAATACATTAGCTATCCGCCCGTGAAAGTCCCGTCAAGATTGGTCCAGCCGTTTCAGAGATTAGCCGGATCAAACAGACAGACAGCCAAAAAATTTAAAAAGTGTTGTTTCGGTATGTGTATCGTGTATACATACGTATGCATTAAGTAAAAAGCGGTTATTTTAATATTACAAACAGACACTTCAATTTTATTTAGTAGTATAGATATAGATATAGATTTTGTTATTTGACGTATGTTAGATACAAGTGAGTAAGAGTTTTATATAGAAGAGAAAATTAGAGACCTTAACATAACCATGATAATGATTTTCTACTTCTCCCCAAATTTTGATAAGCTTGTATTGAGAAGAAATATATCTGGTATATAATCGAGTAGTATTGTGGTGACATGCAAAATTATGGGCGATAGACCCACCAGACCAGGCCAAGTAAGTTGCCAGTTAGCACGGCACTACCGATCCTCAGATTATCTAAGATAAAGACAGGCAATCAACGAAATCTTAGCACCAGAAATACCTTCTCTAGCAGTAATGTACGGCTGAAAGGAGACAGAAACGCTTAACATGTAATAGAATGGCTCTGCCAAACAAATACTGCACGAAATAGCTGTGATACTGTATAGTAGCTAGGCAAGTGGTAGGATCTGTGGTCACGTGACTTGCATGAAGATCACGTTTCCTCAAAAAGTAATAGAACTTCCGTTCGCATAGGACTTCCGTTCATAAAGCATAAATCTCCGTAGTACAGTCAACCTCAAATATATTTTT
>LGAG01000283.1:59444-94190 GCA_001278395.1 Lerema accius | reverse complement strand
GCTAAATTTATCGCATAATGTTTATCCTTTGAGGTCATGTAATTAATTGTGAAATAAGGGACAGAGTAGGTGACATTTTTGGTTATCTGGCCTCGAGTTCTGCTGTTAATATAATAAATATTTTAGTATGGATTTTTGAAAATGAAACTAAATATTCTTTATCACAATGTATGCAGTTAGGTGGGAATATTAAACATTATTGTTTAGCCTACACATTTGCTATATTATCCCATACAAATTATATTAGCAATGTCATTTAATTTTTTTTAATACTAATTATATATGCATGTCTAGACAATAATTTAAGTTTACCTTGTGAATACACTTTTCTTCACATTTAAATTTGTCTGTACTTTCCAGGTAAATGTTTTTTACAGGAAAATTTCTTAATTTATCATAGAACACCGACAAATATGACAGAATTGTTACCTAAAACATCACCTAATAAAAAGAAGAAATTGAAAGGGAAGTATGATAAAAATCCCTTTGGAACCGCTTAGTAAACATTGTTACTTGGCGCACGTGTCGTCGCGGTTGATGGATGGTTTGCCACCAGAATAACAATAACAGGGTGCTGTAACAAAACCCGCGACGTCACGTCTTAGGGCTCTTTGTTAATATGACGTAACAACCTTATTAAAGTCCCGCTTTTCATTCTTTTCGGACCCTGCGATGAACTTTGGAAGAATTTTTCTTAACCTGTCACGTTAAAACTGGGAAGTGGTGAGAAATTTTAGCGTCGCGTTTGACGGTTAATTAACAGATTAGTCACTAAAATATTCCACATGTATAAACTAATAATAAACTTTGTATTTTTAGCATAAATAAATACGACATCATATTTTGAAAATGAAACTAACCTTTATGGTTTTAATTAATCTTCATTATGTTAAGAGCTAGTTAGTTTTGTAGAAACCCTAAAAAATATTTTTTACGTGAAGCTCAGACTTCAGTTTTATCAGATGGCTTCAGTTTATCTAAATTAAAATGTGACTTTTGCCTTTCAATCTGAAGTGAAAGCTAGTGGGCGCTTACAAAATTAAAATATTTTCTACTCGTGCCTAAAGTAAAGATTGTTCCTTAATCAAGTTTAAATCAAAGCTAAAAATACGTTGTTATAAATAATCATGAAAGTAATGTAAAAAATATGAAATATTTTTATATACGAATACTTATTTCTATTGCAACAGTTGATGAATCGTTCTTATGCGGAAAGATAATAATTAGAAATGACGTCATAACTTTGACGTAAAACTTAATTACGAACAGAACCGGATGTCCATTTCGTTATTTCCTTGTCATGTTCTACAACCTAAACTGCTCGACGGAATTCAACATTTATGCGGTGTCATTGGACTCATCTTCATTGTGTGACACATGAGAGTGTAATAAATTAACACTTAAATTCTTATAGTCGCGGATACTAAGCATTTCAAAGTATAACGAGTAATCACGATATTATTTAACACCAATATTTCGATTTAATTACATGAACCATGGTCACGGCAAGACTCGGGTGGGGGAAAGACTATTGACAGCTGACATTAGTGACAGATAACCCTATCAACTTTCCGTCTGGTTAGTTATAAAAACGAACTACAAATTAATTTAGAGCTTAATGCACTGAATTATGTAGACAACTACATAACTGCCTAACTATAGAGAACTATTATTATGCTTTTGTTTTTCGTAACAACTTAAATAACATTAACAGTAAGTTATTCTAAACTCGTCTTATACATTATTCTCGACCTACTGTTAAAAACTACGATAGCTGTAAGCTAAAAGCTTTTCGTTTTTTATTGGCTGGTTTCTTTCAGTGAACTTTTAGATTTTGTAGCTTTTAATCTCACTTAAAACCACCTACTAATTGCAATTAAGTAAAGTCTTAAGTTTAGGTCACGAGCTTTTAAGCTTCCTTTGGATTGGTTACCACTGGTTTAGAGATCTTTTGTTTAGATAGTGTGATTTGATGTGAATAATATTTTTCTGTATTTTACTGAGCTACATTAGTATTTTTTGTTTCCTCGATTTGTGATTATTTTGTATTCATTATATTGTGGTTCGCAATATGAATTTTAACTACATAAGTTAGCCTCTACCCATTAAAGGTCTACTATTGAATACGAGCCTCTCTCAATAACTGAGGCCTAGGCTTATTAGGGGGCCCATCCATGTTTCAAAATTTTTATGCTGCCCGACAAATTGTTGAAATTAGTAGCCATTTTCATGGGTCAGTCGTAATATTATGTCATGTAAGTAAAACAGACAAAATGGTAGTTACGACTTGTGTACATTAAGCAAGAAATAATTGTCTATGCTGTGTTATTTATTGATTAAATGCCGACGGGGGCAGTTTTACTGGGGTGCCAAAAACCAGCCACTAATGGACGTTTGCCAATGTTACAAAACTTATAAAAACTACGAAATGTGACGTGACGTAGTCCATACTAATATTAGAAATGTAAAAGTTACTACGTGTGTCTGCTTTTCTGTCTTTTTGTTTGTTGGTTTGTTACCGTTTAACGTCTGAACAATTGGATCGATTTAGTTGAAATTTGGCAAAAGGGTAGTTCTAATCTAGGAGAAAGATATAGGCTAGGTTTTATTCCGATTATTTGGTCTTCATTATTTTTATTTTTCTGTATAATATTGACTACAACTACACATATTTGAACATCATCACGAACCAAACTTAACAGTTTTTGACAAGCAGAGACTATCGTATAATTTACCAGATATTTAACACTACAGTTGAATATGAACTTGTCCATTCTATTTCACTGTTTCGTGCAATTCCGACTTACGTCAGAGAGAGTTACGTTCGTTTCCTGCACCAAGTGGTCGACATACACGAAACTTTTTCATTGTTCATTAAAAAAACGGAAACGCGCGCGGTTCCCCTAGTTTCCAACAATTGTTCAATTCAGGCATGTTTTGTAAGTGCTAAATATAGAAGTTAGCAGTAATAACTTAGTGGTTTGAACGTTTGTCTCTACAATAGAAGTTCCTGTGTTTAATCCCGGCACGCACCCTTAACTTTCCAGAAGTTATGTGCGTATTAGAAACTAATTATCCCTTGCTTCGTTGAAGGAAAACACAGTGAGGAAATCTGCATGCCTTAAGAGCTCTCTATACAGTTCTCAAAAATGATGTGAAGTCAACTAATCCACAATTGGCCAGCGTGATGGGCTATGCCCTGTATCCCTTACTTAGTGAGAGGAAACCCGAGCCCAGCAGTGGGACCGTTATGGATTGTGAAGATGAAATATAGAACGGTAATAAAACTGAGTTTTTATAGGCCATTATTATGATACTCAATTGACGACGCAATCGTTTCCTTATAATTGAGGGCATAAAGTTGAAAATTGGTCGGTTGCTTACGATGTAATAAGAACTGGAGTGAAAGTTACTCCATCATCGGTTTACGTCTCAATTTAGAAGATGGCTTGTTTGGTCCAAGTTTTTACTTGGATGGATTTGTTAGGCTTAAAGTAGACTCAGCAAAATAACTTTAAAACCTTTAGTGGAATAACACTATATTTTATTCAGATATAACTGTAAGACTGTATAGTGTTCTGTTACATGTTATGTTATCTACTATTATGGTTCTGTTGGCGCTTTAGTTTTTCACATCAACTACTCATGACCATCAATTATCATGTAGATACTCGTACATTTACTAAATATTAAACGTATAACTGCGTGAGTCGTCTTTAGATTACAAAAACAAAATTCTTCGCCATGTAAACTTTACCTATGTCAAATTTCAAGCACGTAGGTGCCTGCATGATTCTCAAAACTAAACCGAAAGTAAAACCCTTCACGTATTAATATACTTGTAAAGATGAAAATAATTAATACCCTGGTACCGTAAACCTTGTTTTTCTAACAAAATTACAACAGCCTGGGCGTATGAAAACGGCTTTGAAACCTCAATATAAACTAGGTGCTATTTACTTCTTGTTAGGACAAACATTAAATGAAGTGGAAGGATCATAATGTAGGCGTGATGAGATTATGTGGTAAACGTTGTAAGACTATTTTATTTTTAGCTTAACAAATTTGTTTGTGTTCAATTTATCTAACTTAGTTATAAGGATACTCAGGGTTCGTAACACAGGCTATTTTCGGTGATTTCTTGGAATACATTTTCAGGTTAAACACAGAGTCGGTTTTGAAATATTACACAAAACACGTTGGCGATTTATTTAGCAAAATTAGGGAGTGTTCTAACTGCGTGTCGGTTTTGTTTAATTTGTTTAGTGTTTAATGTAATCACGGCAGAAAATATAAGAAAACAGTTCATGTATAAACATCCAAGGTACTATGCAAAATCCATGCCCAATTGGTATTATATTCAAAAACATTTTAATTATGAGCACCGTTGCCTACATTCTCTATATATATGTTTATTATATTTCACACATACACACAAATAGTTATGTATTATTATTAATTGTAAAGAGGCTTCAAGAGAGCACAGAATGTTATGAGAATTATGTGGGCACCATCGCCCTTATAATAAATCGGTAAATTTGTAGAATTCCAACACGAAACTTCAGTCGATCCGCGAGTTACGAGCTTCGTACAATTTACAACTGTATATCCCAAGAAGCGATGCACCAATCGCATATGCAAATGGAGTATACACACGCTTCATGCATAACTCAAAAGTACTTCGATCGTTGTGGTTTTATTTAGTAGACTACTCGTGTTTGGATATTTCGATGTTTGTAAGTCCTTCCCGCTCTAACAGCTGAACGGATTAAGCTATATCTTACTAAGATAGTTTGCATCCAGCAATAAGACATAGATTATATCTCAATTATATGTTCCCGTGTGATAAATCCAATATTTTCTTAACTACTATCCGCAGGAGTCGTCTAGTATTTTATAAATGTAAATTTTTATGAAAATGGTCGGGTTTCCTAACGCACTAATCGTTAGGGATTACTATGAAACTTGGCACAAAGACAGATCACGTGACAAGGTATACATATATTATGATATGGATTTTTTCCTGATTTTACATTCCTCTGGGATGATTTCGAAGTTTATAGTTTGCGACTATATCAGACATCAACGGTTGAAAGGCTTAAAATGAAACTTGGTATACATACACACTATTTCCTGCTTTATAACATCGTCCTATAAGTATTTTATGATGGGATGAATCCAATACTTTTTCCTTTCGTTTCCTGAAACTCATCTTTCACAAGCAAAGTCGTAAGCGCGGATACCTACTAGAAACAAAAATATAATTATCTTCGATTTCTTTCTTTATCTAAAACTTTTTCCCACTGACCCAATATCTGACCTGGAGTAACTAAGCATAAGTAATCGAATGATAACAATACATTACACCTAAAAGCGGTCACGCGAAAAAGACCGAAGCGGCCGAATCATTCATCTACCAGCTTAGTCTGTAATGGACCTTTTTCAACGACGAAAATGAGATGACTTGCAAAATATTTAAGCATTTATAAGTTGGAGGGTTCCGTACCTAAAAGGAGTCCCTCCACCTCATACAATGAACGTGTTTTTTTCTTAATATACAAGTAGTTAACTCAACTTACAACAAACATAATATTCTGTTATAGATGATGGCACGGAACCCTTCGTACGCGAGTCCGACTTGCACTTGTCCGGTATTTTTATACATGTGGTATGAGGATAGTAAGCGACCTTGCTGTGCCACCATCACGATCGCCCATGGGCATCGCAATATGAATGTAGGGGGCTTAGTTACTCGTAGTTAGATAGATTGTACCTCTAAGGTAACAAACACAATATTACTGGTTATTATAGCAATAATAACTGATAGCCACTAGATTACTACGTGAACCTCACCGCGAGCAGCTGGCTTCAATCGCCTCTTACGACACCCTGGTCTGCTGATATAGGAATGGGGTTAGTATTCTATGCCGCTCCAATACGGCGGCCTCAATGTTATTATAATGAACTATACTACCTTTAATTTAGTAAGATCATAAAGCGAAGTTATATCCGATGAAGGCAATGAGTGGGAGACGCTTTGAAAGTGATAAAAAAATCCTTTCAGCCTTAAACTGTTTGACAGTCGTAATTTTATTTATCTTTGCTGGGAAAAACAAGGAAATTGCTGTCATTTGCTGCTGTCCTTTTTGAATATGCAAATTAACTGGGTAACTGGCTTTTGTTAATTTTCTACAAATTTCTTTAACATTTATTTTAATTCTTATGATTAAATTGTTTTGAATTTACAGACCAAAAAATATATAGACTGGGATTTCGGAACAAATGAGCGTAGTAGAAAAAAACATAACGTAGGTACTCATCAAATGATAACGTTTTTCGAAACATTTCTTGTCAGGTCGTGCTCTGTGACATACGTCAAATCATAAAAAAGGAAAAAAAAACACTTAATTTTTTGTTCCGAAGACAAAGTCTATGCATTTTTTGGTCTGAGACTTTTAAATATAAATCGATGAATAAGTCCTGTGGGCCGCACTTGTAGTTTTAACAGAAGAAGATAACTATGTCTTTAATAAAAAGCTACGCAAAACCTTTTTGAGAACTGATTGGAAAGGTACCTACAAATATCTGGATCAAATAGTTGTGAACCATCATGTCATTCATGCGTTATTAAGAACATGTTTTCTGATTATAATAACGAAATAATGCCTTTTGCTTTTCAATTAAGGTCAATTAATATCATTATGTCAAATTCTTCAAATAATATTCGATGTAAGTTTCAAGGTCTATTTTTCTAGTACTTCGCAGAAGCTTCAGATATAAGAAGTCTTACAAAAATAAAAGCAAAAAAAGAGAAATGATTAAAGAAGTTCTCATAAACTTTATATCTACATAAGTCTTAAAACTTAATTTTGATCGTAAGATTAATATTAAAAAGGAAAATTTGTGACTCTCTGTCACTCATTTAATATTACAATTATATGCACGACTTGCTAGAACGCTTATAAATTACATTTTGTTACGAAATTATATTTTATATTAGGTATGTCAAAGGAAAATCGCTCGAATGATTCGATGCTAACGAGAATGTATCGGTGCCTTTCGTTAAAGAGATCTTTAAAAAAACTAACCAAGTGCGAATCAGACTCGCGCACTAAGGGTTCCGTACCATCATCTATAAAAGAAAATTACATTTGTTGTCTTGCTGTTATAAGCCCCCCTTTAATATTTACTTTATTTTTTATTTAATTATTTATTTTAAAAGGTACCTAATATACAACTAAAAATTCTGTAAAATTTTTAAGCGTCTACCTGTTACCGTTATAAATATTGAGCAAAAAAAACTTATATTCTATGGAACCCCCTTTAATATTTTAATTATTTTTTGCACTTTTTGTTATAGCGGCAACGGAAATACATAATTTGTGAAAATTTCAGCTTTCTAGCTATCACGGTTTATGAGATACAGCCTGCTGACAGACAGATAGCGGAGGCGTAGTAATGGGGTTCCGTTTTGAACTTTTAGTTACGGAACCCTAAAAAACACGATGCTGAGTCTTTTTGAACAGTCTTTTTGTTACTAAGCGACATAAAATAGGTAAAGGTTATTGTGTGCGACTTATATAGATTTTTTATCAGCTTACAAATTTTTTGAATTTTTAGAGCAATTTCTCTGATATGATGACTCTAATGCCTCTATGGTTACTATGCTGTATCGTTATTCAATTCTGGAATATAAGTTTAGGATTCGATTTCCAGCAAGTCTGAAATTTTAATAATGAATTTAAATATTTTTTTCTCGGTCTTTGTATGTATCCTTTGTCTGTTAATGTTGTTCATTCTAGTTCGTTCGTTCTAGACCCGGAATCCAAGTATAGATAGGGCTATGAGTGTGTATAGTAAAATAATTTAATTCAGAAAAATTTAGTTGGGTATGAGAAAATAGAAGATTCTCGCAACGTCATATCCACAATTTTTATTACTGAAATGTTTGCTAAGTTTCTGCTAAGTCTTTTAGTCTTGAACAAAACATAATTTTTAAATATTTAATTAATAGGTACTCCAGGTACAGGTTATCCATGTTTCAAATTTTAACTCAATGAAAATCGGGGTGGAGTATTCAAATGAAATTTCAGAATGTCACAATATTATTATAATAAATAGTTTTTGTTTGTTCTACTGAGATTTACTTGAACATAAAATGATATGGTGCGTGAAATTTTGTTAAGCAATAGTTCCACTCTGCAATAATTTTACTGTTTAAGTTGTGATTTATAGTGATTTAGAGTTACATTTCAACATGCTGTGGACAATAACAAGTTGTTGACTACTGCCAAAAATTAGTTATTATGCTTTATAGTGACAGAAAAAGGCCTTATCGGTATATAGAAATGGTTTTTTTTGCAATATTAAATGATAGGCAATAATACAGAAAATGCCGTAAATTTCTTTCACTTGCTAATTTTTTATTAACATATTTAAATTCACCTACTATTCCTAATTTAAACTTAAATTAATGTATACATGAAAGACACTTTTAAATTATCTAAATTGTACTTCGTGACTCTTAGCGGTACAAAAAATTTAAGCATGTACTCGTTGCTTTTGAAGTGAATAAATGTAACACATTTCTCTTATAACCTTTTTCTTTTTAGCTGCTTCTGGTTTTGCATTAACCTCATACGCTCATTTAAAAACCCTTGATAACATCGTCTATCAAGTAGCCTCTCGTGTACTCTAATAACAGCCTTGTCTGGGAAAGTGATATCGATAACCCCTGTATGGTTAGAATGGCCCTCGATGTACACATAAGAACACTTGATATTTATCGAGGTTCTTCTAATATACGACATTTGAGCAGCTGGGGGTACCGCCTCACAAAAGGCTTATCCATGAATGCGAGCAATTTCTTAAGGCATTTAACCTCGTAAATTTTCCAAAGGTGTCAAAATTTATTGGGAACTAAAAGGCTTCAATGTGGGAAATTATTTTTTTAATCACAATTACGATTCACAGATCTCTGAAAGACACACTCAATTTACTTTCTTATTTATGCTAGCAAACAATAGGCTTGTCGAATGACGGCATGATGTAGAGATATTGTTCCAACAACATTTCGCTGTGCTAATAATTTGACGGTGATAAATCCCTGTTTATTTTGGTTTGCGCCTGTGTTCGTTATTGATTCAACCGATCTATGACGTAAACAAATAGTGCTGCTCTTTCTGTTAAGTAAAATTATAAGCTATGAGTTTGATTTTGAACTTAAACTTTTTAGGCCGCGTCACGTTGTTATTGATAAGTGCGCCGTAATAAATTTTATGGATCTATCAAGTTTTGACATTTTTCGTTCGACGAGAGATAAAGACGTAGAAAGTTATGAGAAAGAGAGGATATTCCGATGTGATGAGTAGTTATACGTATGCGGTCAATGCCCCGAAAAGTTGATAAATTCGTGAAATTTGGGAATAACTCAATTAATTGAATCCAAGGTGACTTGAAAAGGTCCGTGAACTTTAACACTTTACATCAAGCGCTTTGACATTTTGTTGTTAAGTTGTAAAATTGTTTTGTACTATCAGACGTAAGAAATGAACCATTCAATTCTGGTCTTCGTTTTGTGCTGTAGACTCTAGATGTAGATACACGCCTAGTCCAGACACCAGACATTTTAGCACATCCTCTTTAAAACCTTTTATTGCGTGCCAGCTTGCAATCGCACTCAGCAGACCAACAGACAATTGAACATGTAACATTTGTGAAACTTAAAGAAAGCCATTTAGCCAACCATTTACTTGAAGCAAATGTTGAGCAGTTTTCACTAACATCAAAGCTTAAATGGTAATTTAGTTGTTTTGAAGATTATTTTAAGTTCTAGACATCAAAGCTTCCAGTAGAAAAACATTTCATATCATTTTTCCATACAATAAGTGGTTCCGTAGTTGTCTTAGAAGTTTTGTTGAAACTATAAGACGAAAAAAAAGTATTCATAAGGTATATAGTTGATTCAATAAAGAAACCTAAGATGATAAAACCTTCATCTATATACAACCTATAGTTTAATTGTTATTGGGGAGTCTTGATTACAGTTAAGTAAATATTCACAATATTTGCGGTGAAAGAAAGAACAAAACTAAAAGACACCAAATGTGCAATATTTACAGTTTATATAATGTTAGCTCCTCTCTTTGCAAAGACGACAAATAAAAATTAATGTGAAGAAACTATCGAGGTTTCTGTGCAACTACTGAATCCCTAAAAAAGCCAATTAGGTTTTACTCCAGCTGGAGTTGAGCTAAATTGCGCCCATTTGCGGAAGATTTGCTCTATAAAAATTGATTGCCAACATTAAAGTCATGTATACAGGCTAGCGCAAATGAAATTAACGCTCAAATGAGAAAATCTTTTTTTAAATTCTCAATATCATCATCCAGTTGCATAATAATTATGATCATATTTAATTAAGTCTTTTCATACGGTTTTCTGGAATTTATATTCAGGTTACTGACTAATAAGCAGCAGAATTTTATTTCTTAATATTAATTAACATTTTTGTCAAAGGTCGAATCGTATTAAATAAACCTAGAAAAAAATCTACTTTGTAAATTGATTCGACTATTTGTAAATGCTCGATCTAAGTCAAAGAGGTCAATCTAGTCTTACATTTAGGAGTCTAGATTTGATCTATCTAAGTAACTGAGTAAGGCGTTATCGTAAATTAGCTTTCGCTCAATGGATTGGGACTTTCCATTATTTGTATTCAACCGCCCTGAAAATGCAAAAGAGATTTTCGTCCTCTAGTAAATGGCCTTGTTTGATTTTGCACCTTAACAGATTATGTTTGAGATGTTTTGAACGAATTTATTTTATGACTTAAAAACTGGTAATGCATTGTATAATGGTTCAGATATACTTGAGTATTCCCTTTAACTGAACTCCACACTCTATAGTGAGTTTAAAATAATCACGGGTAACTTAAACCTTGAATTTTCTTTACTTTAACCTTATTAAAAAATCCGTCCAACCTTGCTTTGACCAATAATATTTTTCATTCATATTATTAAAAGGTTGCGGTAAAAGAAGTCATTTAAGTCGATACGTGCTCCGGTTACTAACGAGTTCTACAAGGAACTTCATACGAACCCATCATTAAGACATTCCACGCTTCAATTAGTTACATTTATTAAAGGACGAATGTTTCTTTTCTTTTTTCCCTTTCGTTAACGATATTGCTTTGTCTTCAAAGATATTTCAACATTTAATCCCCATATTTAATCCTCTTAGTTATATTAGAATTATAGATGTTTTTGTTTTGTTACCAAGAATTGTTTACTTGGATTAAAATTCCATTGTGTACTGTTGGTTGTACCCGAAACTTTGTTGGTGAAGATTAAAATTGTTAACAGGTTTTATCAATGTTTAGATTTCCACAAAAATCTCGCACAATCTGCGTCAACTTGAACGTTCAAAGGGTCAGCGTTTTAAATCAATTAATCAATTGTTCATAATCATCAGATTCCTAAATAGTGAATTAAAATAATAATGAAAAAAGAGTATAGTTCCGTTTTAACTTCTTGATAGATTTATGATCTTATAGTAGAAGTGATAATATGTTCTGGCGTGTAGGTATTCTTAAAACCTACTCACAAAAATGTTTGTTTTTCCAAATCCTGACTAACCTAATTTTCCTTATAATAACGAAATCCGCAAACGTACGGATTAATGGGAGGTCTGTAATGAAAAGGCCAAGATGCGCCATTCAGACTTTATTCCCTTGAAAGGGTCACGTTAATAAAAAGAAAATTAAAGATCCTACATTCAGCGTCAATTGTTGCTTTCATCTCGGAAATATCTTTTAAAAACTCAAATCAGGGTGCTGCTCCACTTAGTTGATTACCACCGATCAGAATGTTCAATAGGTACGTAACGTATCCTAATACCAGATCATACATTATTGCTACAATTAATGAACGGCTAAGATCTTGCCCATAGATATCAATCAAATTCCATTTAGTATCGAATTAACTCAAGTCAAACAGATTGCAAATGAGAGTAAGGCTTATGGCAATAGCTAAGGCTTAATCTAATAGGCGAGAAGCTTTGAGTTGTAAATTTTCAGTGGGTAATAACCGCATAACTAACTAAATTGTGATAAAGAAATAATCGTGTGGATGATGAAGGACCTTTACTAACTAAACGGATAACGGAAAGAAAATTTTATTCAAAAGTAGCTTCCCTTTTTAAAGTCCCCTCCGAATTAATGGCGCATCTCATCAGGGTAATTTCTATTCAAACGATTGAAACAAATATTTACGAGTATAATTTAAATATTACCAGCTTTAAAATATTACATTTTGATGAGTTTCGTTTCGTAATTGCAAACATGAATAGGTTCCTGGCTTACTGAAAAATATTAAATATTCAAATCTACTTCTTTCTTGCTTTTAGTAGAATGTAATTCAATTTCATTTACCGGCTTAATAAATGGTCCGAGGTAAGTTCCAGTACGCTAGATATTTTATAGGTAACCTTAGTCCCATTGGCACGCATGCCTTCGTTCCTTTACAAAATGACTTTTATTGCAGATGAATATATGGGCCTCAACCCCATTAATGACCCATTACACGGTATGGGTCTCTCTTCATAACTAAGGAGTCATAGGCTATATTGCGTCATGCTGCTCTAGTACGGCCTAGAGGGGTTAGGGTTTAAAATTTTGGCGTTACCCGTTGGTCATTAACATTCTTTCCTTCGAACCTATGTAGACCGACGGCTAAATCTGCTCTCCGAAGCACGAAAACGAGCATTAGATTTTATTACTAACAACCCTTTGGCTTTCTAATCTTGGGTTTGTAGTTTTGGTAACTTTTGTTAGATCAAAGTCTGTGATTGAATCAATGATAGTTAATAATAGTTTTATATTCTTATACATAAAAAAATGAATTATTAAGCTAGGTTCATTCAATGTTTTACATCCCAAGGCCAAAGTTACAATACCAAATAATTGGATACGAAGAAATCTAGTATCAAAAATTGTCAGACCCGCTCCTGAATTTAAATTTCCTGCGAAATTTCTTTTAGCATAGGAATGGAGAACCTTTACTGTTGAATAAATAATAAGATGAAATATAAAAGAAACATGTGAATTTACTGAACGATAAGTCGAAATCGAAAAAAAAATTAATAAGATAATAATTATTTTTTTCTTTTGCAAGAAAGGCTTTTTGTTAAAAGTAAAAGGTGCAAAAAAATGTCATTACAGATAAAGCAACGTATAAAGCTATAAGTGAATTGAGCACTTATAATTTTATTCCGTTCAAAGTAAATCTTTCTGCAGCACTCGTACCACGGTTGGACAGTCACTTCTTTAATGTCAGTAATTTATTTACTCTATACTTAACGGTGCTAATTAATTGGATGCATAAATATCGCAGTTAAAAGGAAATGATACTTGCAAAAAGGAACAGATAATTTTGAAATATTTTTAGTGTTATGTGATTAAATACAATATTTGTTGAAATTTACTCAAATCGAAATCAGCATCGTTAAGACAGTTCCTCTAAAAAAATGGTAAATTAAATTCATTGGTGATTCTATTTAAGATTTATTTTGGATTCATGATGAAATAACTTTTTTTGCCATTCTTGGGTTGCTAAATAATTTTTAGATCCTTGCCATATTTTACAGCTCCTAAGACTTCATCTTTATCTTATTCCAAATCATTCTTTTCTCAGATCCTGCTGAGCTATTTCGCGAATTCATACTGTACAGTGTACATATCAAAGTTGGTTACGCCTGATCCATTTAACTTTCCAACAGGTTGACCTTGAAACTATTGGTTCTGGAAAGCTGCTTTGACATAAAGTTTCTCGCGGCTGGATTACCAATTCAAAGTTTAATGACGTTGTGGCGTCGGTTTTAACTGTTTTGGTGATTAATGGGTTTGTTAATGGCTGTGGAACTAGCGTTATATATCAAGGAAGTAGAAGTTGTTCAAAAAGATTTTGTATTCGATAAGTATTAATAAGAAGTCTTTTGATATCATAAATAATACTTAATAATGAATCACTCCGTAGGAATAGATCGCTGAACTAATTATGTTAAAGTTTAATAACTGAAAATAGACAAGAATGAATCGATATAATAATGCCCTTAGAGTATGAGTTTTAATACTTTGCTTTGGACTAGGACAAACTCAAAAAGAAGATATTGATTTATAAATTATGTCGAATAAAAACGAGTGGCTAAAGTTTTAACGTACCCGAACAATTTATTTTCAAGCTCTTTGAATGGACGTAAAATTTTGTCAAAGATTGTAAGTGTCCGATCTTTTTAGTTTCATTTGCCGTTTTCAGTTGGTTGACTTGAACAACTGAAAGAGCAACAAAATAATCTTGATTTACTTGTAAATAGAAAATTGTTGTACTGTTTAAATTCAAGTTTATAGTTATGAAAAACAATAATCCAAATATTACGCCTATTCATGTTACGATTACGTTTAAAAGTTTTATCGTCCACAAAAATTGTTTCATTGGAGTTACCATTTTTCTAGACTGGTTCATTTTATTCAATGTAGGTAAAGTTATACACAAACAGACACATTATGTACTAAAACTGTTTATAACTTATACCAACTTCTATTACTTTTCCCGCGGGAAAAGAGACCCATTTCACATGACAAAAAGTGTCCTAGAATTGTTAATAGTAGTTACTTGTTTAACGTTGGTTACATGGCACTCATAGCTAAAGTTGAAAAGAATACAATTCTATAATAAGTAAGCCTTTTATATTAACCTTTTATAGTCATCAATAATATGTAATGGTTTGGACATGTCAGTTCCTACTATTACTTTTGGACATTTGTTTTGTTTAACGTTCTTAGAAGGTGACGTTTCCGAATCCTAATCTCTCTGTAATAAAGAAACATTCGTTACCTATCTTTTTCATCTTCATTAAAATTTATCATCTTCTTCCACAGAGCCATGAGACCATCATTCACGCTGCTCAGCGTTTGTTTCTACGCGCTACTCTCAAGCGGTACATCGAGTGGGGATGACCGTCGTTGGTTACTCTCTCTCGTAGATCTGGTGGAACTAGACTATGAAGACCGCTGCGATGTGCGTGCCAGTGCTACCTGGGAAGAGCTGATCGGTAGCAACAAAGGATTGGCGAGAAAGGTATTGGAATGACTACATATGTTGACGATGATGATTTTTGTAATTATCCTAATGATGTTTGAGTGAAACGCCATCATCATCATCTTGGTACAGTCGGATAAAAACATAAAAAAGACTGTGTAATCGTAATATAAGTCCCAAAAGTTACGAGTCAAAACCATTATCATGGTATTGACTAATATAGTGCCAAAGATTTCGTAAACAAAAAGATAGTTTATGTTAAAGAAATCCAGCCTATACAGCGATCGAAATACGTAGGAAAATAAGCGCGAGAGAAACAGTTTCCAAGCAATGTAACAGTAAACAAAACGGTTGTCCCAAATTGTTTGCGTGGCCTATTTACCATGTTTTTGTTTACTTAGCAAATTCGTTTTGTTATAGTTATAGCTGTATCGTTAAACGATAAAAGTTTCATGGATAATTAGTTAATTAGTATTTCAAGGTTTCATACTTGGTTTATCTAAATCTCTAAACAATCTATCTCATTCCCGATAACCTTAATACTATTTGCTATTATTTTTGCGTCACTGCATTAAAAAAAAGTAATGTTGTAATCTGATATTTTAATACATAATTTGTACCGTGAGTTTATAATACTTATTTAAGTATTATCTTATTGCTTAAAGTATCATCTTATTGCTTTAAGAGATGGTAGTAACCCCCTATTAGTAAGCTGGCAACAAGAAATGTTATTTATCCTAAGTTCACATTAAAATCGTTATAAGTTTAAAGGCACGTCTAAGTTTGATCAAGTTGGTCCATTAAGAAAATATACGTATAATTTCAGTATTGCTCAATGAAGGCGAAGGTACTTCTAATTGGGTTGAAAACTTTCTTCTCAGTTTGCGAATTACAACTTGTTTACATTATAAACTTCTGTTTTAATGTTTACATTTATTTATACGTATGTATTTGAAGCAATAGTTAATAAATACATCATTAAAATAGTTTAAAGACTCATATGAGTTTGATATTTGAGTTAAGCAAGAACGTGTGGTGTCGATAGGAAAGAAGAGGGAAAATAAAGAGATATTATTTGTTTAATTATATTTATTAGCCACAACGCCACATTTAGTGCACTAGTTTTATAAATACTAAGTCTGAGATTAAGACCAGTAGATGTTTGTTTAATGACCTTTTTGAGACGCTCTGATGATCCGCGTATACGTCGGTTCAAACGCGAATATTTAGCGCGTTCCACCGCGTACGCTTCTTATATGAATGCTTGGTACCGTGCTGAAAACGCAAAACGCGCATCAAAAACTCGCGTCGTCAGCGCGTCCTAACACCATCGCGTGCAAAGGTTCTCACGAAATTAAGTGTGATATTAATCAACATTGTTCTTTGCAGTTGGAACGCGATAAATCATTCGGCATATTCGCTCGGAAGCAGACGACTGACGTGAAGAGCGCCCTGAAGGAGCATACTATAGCAGCTGATGATGAAGTGTTGAGACGGAGAGTCAAATTGCTGATACAGCCTGGAGATACCTTGATGGAAACTGAACAGTGGATACGGGTAAGGAATCAATTAGAGTGGTTAATGGATAGATGGTAGCTAGGAGTGCACGCTAAGCAGTCCTTCGTTTCTTTAAAGGAATTGTAGATGCCAGACTTTCTATACTAGGTTATAAGTTTGTTTCAATATTCGAGGAATCCTGTTAAGTTGTGTTGGCCAGAGACTTTGTTTATGCTAAATAGCAAATTAAATGGTAACGGTTATATAAAATCCTCAAAAAAATATTTAGTGTCACTCTGGTCTTTCAGTAATTTTCTTAGGGTTGATTTTTTTTTATAATAGAACCTTTACACACGTCGTTTTTCAACGGCTATTTGTGTCGATACAAAAACACGTTCCTGTTACTATTACTACTCGTATCTACAAAGTCGCGAAATTAACGCGCATAGGAATCACGTATCAAAACGCGCTTCGTCGGCGTATTACTAAAACATCGTATAGAAGAGCCCATAGTTATGTAGTATACAATTTTACATGTACATATTTTACCATCTTTTTCGTTATTTCTTTGACTTTTTGGGGTTTAGAACGTGCCGGGCGGCAACCGTTGTGATTGCGTCTTGGTTTTCTCATCCATCACAATCTACCCTCACTTTGTCCCTTAAGAGTTGCGTAAACTTTCACATATAAAAAGCGCTGCAATTTCATATTTTTTTAATATTTCACAGTACGTTCTATCAAGCTTAGTAACAGAATGTTCACATTTTGTGATATTAAAATTTTTCATCAAGTGAACGTCTGTTGTATTTTTATATTGCATGCTTCTTATTCTATGACATAAACTTAGATTGGTATATTATGTAAAAATATTTTTTATACTATGTTCATAGAACTAATATAACGTCAGGCACTAAATTCGAGATCCTTAATAAGGCCTTTCGTTTGACGTATGTGGGTGACGTGTCTTTGTATCAAACGTTTAGTTTGTTGCCTTAATTATAACAAAGAAAACATTGAAGCTTTCCACACTTTTTCCCCACATAAAACTTAACAATGCCAAATCTCAGGCGTGCATTATTCTTGAAAGGAGTCTAAACTTGACGTGTAAAAATTGGCAGTGAGAAGTTCGGCCGAACATGATTGTATCCCATTAGATCATTCTACAACACAACAATGCACCCATGTGTGTGATGTTCCAATTTGGTAACAGATAACAAAGCTAGTGTAATTAGTGGCATATGTTTCCGTGCAAAGCGTAGTCATTTCGCTTTAATGTTCTGTTTGGAATCACGAGTGAATGTTTTGGTAGTTCACTGATTGCTTTAATGTTTTGGCAAAGAAACGCTTAGTACGTTTTGGGTCTGAGCTACATTGATGAAAAATAGGGCTCATACAATGATGTTTTTAACTTTTTACCCGATGGTGCCTAAAGGAGGAGGGTAAGGTAAGGATTTTCAAATGTCTTTATGACAATTGGTCTGTATGACTACTGATATTGTATAAATTTAAGTTAGATTAGATTGGTTATATTGACAAACAGATAATAATTTTGAAGAATGTTTTGGTGTTGTATAGTCGCTACTATATGCGTTTATTTGGAACATTGCTTTTTAACTGCTTAAAGATAAGTGTATACCGAAATCCTTTCCTGATCCCATTTTCTATGCAATCAAGAAATACTGTTTTATTAGTTCAGATAAGGAAGGTCAAACGTATTTTTGTGGGTTACCCAGAACAAGCTAATAAATATGCTGTATGCTTTATGTCCCTTGACAACAGACACGACGTCTATTGAATTTCCGGGCCTGATAAATTTCCGTCATACACATATTGAATGTGAATTTATTACCTCGGAGCAACTACTAGGTTTGAACTTATAAAAATATGTATCTAGCGTACACTTATTTATCTTTACGAGAGATGAAACACTTTTTAACTGCCTACGCCAGATGAAGTTTCTTATTTTCCAACCGTATGTATGTCCGTTTTTGATACGTTCTACCACAGAGCAAGGAATGTGTCTGTTGCGTTCTACAGTCTAAACGACTTCACGTATTTCAACTTGTAAGTGTCGTTGGATTCGTGTCCATTGTAAGAGTGATATATGCTTTAGTTTTTGTAATAACTATTAATTTAATCTTACGTGTTTAGGGTCTTCACTGCGTTATGGGCAGTGTAAAACGATTTTGTTGTAAACTAACTAAAAATATTGTTATAAGATGTCACTGCTTTAAATGTATAATTCGTTGTTCTTAAGTCAGAATATTGTTTGTTGTTCAATTGTGTATATCAGTTATTATCAACTTTTTTTTCTTCCTTTTTATTAAATGTTTAACCCTTAATAGATACCTGCTTATAAACAGTCAGTAGCCCTTAGTTGGGTACAAACGTTAATGTTTATTTATAACGAAAGCACGTCGGTATTTCAGCTACGCTTATTTACGCAAGCCATTTTGTCTTCATCCCTTTTATTCGTCTATTCTAAGAAAGAGATAAATAGCTGTACTTCCCTCTTTCTAAGGGGGATATAAAATCTTTTCATCTTTCTGATAAGAGATGTGTAATATTGCAACGATGTGATGGTGCTATTACCGTCCTTGATATTACAGTTTCATGTTTCTACGTGATGGTGCATTAAGTTCAGACGATACAGTATGAATTAATCAGGAAGTATATTATATATACTATATATTTTGTGTGCTTATTTTTTTTACGAAGTATTTGACAAATTAGGAAGTTTATATGTCCATTTCCAAATTGAACAGACCAAAATAAAAAGCGTCGCCGAATAGAATTTTAAAGGTAAACATTTTTGCTTATGTTGTTTACATGATAAAGAAATGCAAAATTTAAAAAAAGGCCACACACGTCAAATGGAAGTCAACGTTGACAGAGAGTTGACTATGGAAGTAATATTCATCAGAATTATTGCAAGAAGTGATGAAATGGGAGCAGCCATAAGAAATGTATATGCAAAATGGTTCTAGATCTTTCTCAAAGCTTTTGGGGTCATCTGAAGCTCTCAAGAAAACACGGTTAGATACATGTATGGGTGATGTGAAACCATAAAGGACTCTTGGGATGTCAGTCATCGTTTTATGGAATCTTCGTGCCAGTTTTATGTCATAGATAGATAACATACTGAGTTTACTACGTATTAGTACTACAGAAGCAGTGTTAGGAAAAGTTGGAGCGCTGTACTCCTGAATGGAAGTTCTTAAGTTCAAACCGAGGCACCTCTAATTTTCAGAATATTTTGTGGGTGTTAGAAACTAATTTATCAAAAAATTGCTTTGGTGAAGGAAAACATCGTGAGGAAACCTGCATACCTGAGAGTTCTCCCTAAAGTTCTCAAAGGTATGCAGTCTGCCAATCCGAACTTGGCCAGCGTGGTGGACTATGGCTTGTAACTTTCATATTATAGATATTGTTATTGTATACGGTACATTATTCGGCCAATCAACAAAACATTAGACCAAATACAGACAAGAAAAAATGCGCTGAATTACACAGTAAACGAAAATTCAATGAATCGTGAAATGTACTCTTAATAACACCAATATAAGGACTATTTTCCTTGCCCTTGTTTTTCTCACTACTTTTCCTCCGTTTACTTTATGATATAATGTCAAAGGATAGCCAGATCTAAAACAAATTCCAATTAAATTATGATGCTATTTACCGCTCTGATAATTTCGAAGGCAAATATTTCATCTGCTAATTCTGTGCTATTCAATGAAAATGGAAGTTATTGAAAATACGGAGGGTTGAATTCGAATTTATTTGCCTAATAAAACGGATTCTATACTTTACACTTATTTTAAATTAACCAATCATGCGTAAAACATTATTTTTTTAGAAAAAGTTAATTGTTAACTTTCGAGTTATTAGCTTCGATATATATTAAATTTTTAGTCGACTAATATTAGTTGATACACATTTTGTACTCAAATAATATCAATAACGCATAAAGATTAAAAAAAATGCTTTAATGCATAATAAGTAATTAAAATCGCTGGACTCTGATTATTGAAATTTGCTTGAAAGTTTACATTTTTAAATGAATATATCGGTAAGCAATTATCGTTCGAAGTGGGACTGATTGATTTAAATTCTCCCCGATCGAGTATAATGTGATTATTTCATGACATTACAATGTTAATTTCGTAGTTGTAATATTGCAATGATAATTGATTGGGTTATCTTGAAAGATGTGAATGGATTATTGCTTGGTTCACTATTAAATATTGATGTTTAAAGTACAGTTTAATATTATTCTATGACGTAACCTCGTAACACTATATATTAGAGGAACGGTACGTTTTAGAGGTAAGATTTCTTTACTTACTACCTGTAGTTAAAACTTTAATATATTGTAATTTAGGGTTAGGCAATACAAATACACAGCCTGTGCTAACATTGACACAATTGTGTATATTATTTAGGTCTGTACACTTTTAATCGATGATAAAATAGGATTTAATTCGTGAAATTTATTAAACAAGAGAAATAAACAATTTCAAAATTTGTTTCATATTGAAAAGCATACGCTGTTAGATAAAGTTACATCAAAGCCAAATATTAGGACTATCCTTAGCGTAATTTTAATAATTTAAGCGATCTAAAGCCATTTAAATAGAATTTATTATTCTCATACAGCTCAATTCGTGTGTATCAAAACTGCGATCAGCAACAGCATTCCCTGTGGTCGAAACTTCGAAACAAATAAATCAGATTATAATCGCAATATAGTTCGTTCAATAACGCTATGTCATCCGCGAGGTATTTTTAAATATATTTCTATCAAAATATTTTCGCGGTATACTATTCCAATAAATAAAAGAAATGTTTAATTGGTTATGCGTTATAAATCGTTGACAGGGGTATGGTTAACGAGAAAAAAATGCTAAACTTAAAGGCCCTTTAGCCATTCCTATGAATAAATGGATGGAATAGTTTTATGCGAATATTCAACTTAACAATAAAATAAATACGACGTATGTGGGATTTGAGAAAAATATTTTAATATGACCTCGAGTTTGGTGAACTTTATGAAAGATCCGTTTTTGGATGATATTTCGTTTTAGAGCTATCTTTTATGAATTTTTGTGTGCATGCAAAGTGTTATTATGTCGTGGTAGTTTTTCTATAACTTTACATTTCTACTATTGTTTTATTGCATCTTTAGAATATTCTTTTATAATTATTTTACATTTTTAATTTCTTCAGGTAACTGGGCAGTATGATTAGCTATGAGCCAAACTCGATGTCAGTTATTATCGAAAAAAAAAAATTGCAGTATTATTTCTAAATCTTAAATTCTTATTACTAATTTATTCAACGCATACCAGAACTAAAATGCATTTTAATACAAGGACTTTACATATTTAATAAAGTAAATCATACTCATGGGAGTGAGAGCATTTTGCAGAAATGTATCTACAAATGAAAGTGCGTCATTGGGGACCCATTTTGTTTTATGAGCGATACGAAGATAATAAAGGCACTGAGTAGTTACCATTTGTTAGTTTGAATTAACTAGAGGATCTGTTCTGTGGTCGACTTTGGAGAATAACCTGTTATATATGGAATACTTTACAGCTCCATCTATTATAAAAAAGGAACCTATTCACAGCGCCATCTAGGGAACCTGTAGACCAACACCATTTTAAAGAAAAATGGAAGTTTGTGTAATTTTTTTTTTATTAAAAGTGTTTATAACATAATATTATTATTCATTTCCACATAAAGTAATATGAATTCCGTATTAATTTTAGTGTTTAAAACTGTATTGAAAATCGTACTCTCCACGCAGTAATGTCACTTTTAAACTGTCATTTGCTTTTTGAATTAAAGTAAGTCCTAGGATTAGATAAACGCTGTGTACTTAGAGAGAATTCTATTATTAAAACTGAATCTTATATTACATATACATAAGGGTCACTATTGAAGAGATATATAAATGTACACAAAGACGCTCGACGGTAATTAGCACCGCCGCTGGTTCCGTTAGAGTTAGAAAAATATTTCCTTAATTAATATACTTGTACAATTTTCTTTCAAAGATGTGCGGAGTTTCTTAACGTTAATAAAGCACCTTTATAATCGTGAAAAAATACTGGTTTAATTAGAATCGTAATCACATTGGAAAAATATTGTTATTATTAACAAAATAGATGTAATATATCTATAGTATACAATATTATTGAATTAAACATTATAGAAATTTAAACTATATCTTTACGCTTGTACATTGTAAATCTTTTTTTGTTACTTTTTAATCTTTTTAATCTTTCTCACCATTATTTTCAATAAAAAACCTACCTATATGATAGGAAGGCACAAAAAATTAAATTGAAATTTGTAGCCACTGGACTGGTCTGTTATGGATAATTCGCTTAATAGGGAAAAGTTTCATTACTAGAATACTTCAGTATTGAAACAGTATTTTTAGTATTATTATGCATTTTTAGGCTTAATACGAAATCTATTAAATTGTGAAGCAGTTTGACGGCACAAATGTTTATTATTTAGTAAAAAAAAAATGTGTATGTAAAAAATAATTAAAACACTTAGGCGTGCCTTAATTCGCAAGTATCTTGTGATAAATGAATAGAACATGTTCACAGAAACTTTTGTAACCGTCAACAGCATTGTGTAACAGAAACTCTTGTTTCAGCTGGTGACATTCGGAGACACCGCGCTAAACAAACTACGGTTCGCCACAGATTACGACTGCGGTTCACAGACTAATTGTACGCTGCGAGGTATGGAACCACTTTACAGTGTTTTGACTATTAGTAACAATTGCTAGTGTTTCTTTCAAAGTTTTTACATGACTACGGCAAAGGAGGGTTATGATTTTGACCGGTATATGTATGTATGTATGTATGTTCATATGTTCCCTTGTATCGCTGAAAGTTTTAATCAACTTCTCCAGAAGGAAGATACTATTTTTCGAGTGTATGTATTTAATTTTTTTTATATTGTTCTCCATATTCACAAGCCCGGCAGCTCAAAACGCTTAACAGACTATATCCAAGATGTCATTGGATTTTTCTTTACTGTTAGAGCGTTAGACTATACATAAAAATACTTGTAAAATAAAATTTATCAAATGATTTTTTTTCATTATTATTTTAATAAGATGAACTTATTTGTTTTACTTAACCAGATTTCATATGCTATACACGTACTAGATCACTTAGGCGGGTAATATAAGGCCGAATCGAGTCTCATACTATTATTTATATTCAACTTTTATTAGATTTGTAATCTCAACATTATTTTCATCTTCTATGTCTTTAACTCGTCACATATCCTAAAAAGGTTAGAAATGACTATATGTACAGATAAATGATGAACATTTCTTTAAATAACCTTTTTTACATTAAAAAAACTCATTACGTTTATTTAACGTTAATTTAATCTAAACCTAATTCACTTTTGATTAATAACTTAAGCCTTCTAATTTTTTATAGTGAAGTGTTATCGTTTTCAAAGATACACGGATTCCCTAACTGCACGTGATTTATTCAACATTGCTTAAATACCAAAATATACCTACTAATGCCACAATTTTTTTTTTGAAATATTTTAAATAGTTCTAAGCTGTGGTCGCCGTAACATTAACATTATAGCACATTGATATTGTTAATCTAGATTTAATTAGCTCAGACAATGAACAAAAAAATCTTTAAAGCCAATTTAACACTTCTGAGTAATTGCAAAAGATTTTCGGCGCCTTGATTTAATTTTTTTGGGTCGTCGTCAAATCTACTAAAGAATTATCCTCCATTTTAAGTTGTCTCAGCCGTATATTGTGATTTATCTCTTGCAAAAGTGAAGTTGTTCGTCTGGTGAAAATACCTTTAAATTTATGTCCATTTACTGGCCCAGATTTAACTTCTGTTCTTGTAGTTAGGACTTATGAGATATGCTTTCCTATTTATTTAAAGAAGAATATTTTTCCTTATTAATCGCTGTATTTTTCTTTTTGTTTTCTTATATGATTCTCTTTTAGAGTATCGTTATTTACCTGTTTCTTTATTGACTTTGTTAATTAATGTGTTTCAGTTTACGTTAAGTTTTTTATTATTGTTTAAAGATTTTAAAATTTAGTATTTGGTATATTAGAAAAAAATCCGTTCATTCCATCATGATTTGTAATCTAAGTAAAACTATATTTTTGTTGTCAGAATTACAATACAATATTGCAAGAGAACAGGATGAGAACACTTTGATGCAAATGAAACAGTCGTGGGATAAGAAGCTACCAAGTCTCGATGAGTATTTGAATCACATTCTTCCTTTACTAAAAAACGCTTCAAAAGAAAATGGTAAGTTGTTAAAGTTAATATTATTTTACCTACTACTTCTGCGTAAGGTCTAATTGCTAGCTTAATATTTATTCTTAAAAAAATATCTCTGTCAATAAGCTGTTGGTCATCAATATTTTCTAGTGATCAACATTTAGTCCATCATTTATAATAAGTTGTTAAAAAAGTTGACCATAAGCCTATTTGCATCATAAACAATGTAAATTCATTGCATAGGTAATATTGAAGTTTTTGGGTTCTGTCATTTTAAATATTTTTGATGTTTTACTTGTTGTCTACTGAGGTAAAGATATTATAATTAAATCAAATTACCTGAACAATATTTTGACGAGAAAAATCAGAAGGCTACAAAAGTTAGTTAAATTTTTATAAGTTTATTAACGTCAGCGATAACCTGCATAATTATTCTGATCAACGTCGGGCTTTGATCGACATCAATTACCTGAAATTCAATTTCTACTTCGTCTATTAGAAATTCTTTAATTAGAACGTCAAGAATCCGTAAAAAATCATTACTTTATTTTTAAACTTCTCTTTTATTATCGCCTCTGACGTCAAAGATATGATTTGATTCTATAACTATATTCACCTACTATTGTATTCAAACTTCCACAAGCAAATATTTTAATATCATGTATGTTTTTAGATTATACCACTGTAGAAGAATACTGGGACTCTTTGGGAGAATACGAAGGTGGAATTCTCAAAGCCCGTGAGATTTGGGATCACATCAAACCTTTGTACATGAAGCTGCATAAATACGTAGCGCTTAGATTGAAGGGAGCAGACGCCGTGGGAAAACCTTTAGCGGCACACTCTCTGAGTAAGTTAATAAAAAAGTTAATATAAACTCTCACCCACGCTCGAGTATTATACAAACTAATATTATAAATGAGCAAGTATCTCTGTCTGTCTTACCTTTTTACGCTCGAATCAGGTCTTGTTTGGCGAACGGGGAATTTTAATCTGGAAAGAGATGAATATATTTTATCCCGATTTTATAGAGTTGACAATCAAGTAATTACAGATATTATGTAAGAAGAAGTAAAAAACTGTAATTACGTAATTGACTTTATGTGGTTAAAACCGCCTGATGAATAATTTTCAACTTCTCGACTTCACGTAGTGTCGCAAATATTATTAACAAAAAAACTACTTAAAAAAAATTTTTTTCTTGTTTCCTGAAGCAAAGCAAGTGCCTGTTCCTAGTAAAACACAAATTATTGTACTTGTGACGTAAAATCCTTAAGTTTTAGAATTTTCATATATTTTCTACCTCACAAAGCCAGCAAAACAAGAATGGCTCAGGATAAAGTGCTCATAAGCTCGGGGGAAGCCTTTAGCGAAATACTCGCGTCTCTGAATAAATAAATATAATTTATTACTTTGGAAACATTAGGTGTTGTTAAGACTGTTTTATGTTATCACAATTAAGTCAAATTTAAAAGTATTTTTTATTAAAATAACTTTGTTGTAAGGTAAAACTGCTAACTAAAAGTCTAAATATTATTTACTGTTTAGTTTAGATCTTTCGATATTTAGTACTTTCCCGGCTAACAGGTAGGTATTTGCTATTATAATAAAATTGTTGGAGCTTTAAGAAAACCTGAGAAAGATATTACATCAGCGATAACAATAAACTATTCTTTATCAAATACACATATTGCGCTTTTACTTTCCTCCCTAAAATACGACTACAATACTTCAGATACTAAATTCGTATCAGCTGACAGAAATTTGAAATCCAAGCAAAAAAGTCCCTTATGGCAGTGCAATACAGACGCAAACGCGAAACAGTAAATCTTACTACCCCTACGTTATGGTAAGTAACGACCCGAAATTCTTTAAACAACTCGCCCATAATTTATGACTAGCGATACGCGAGCTTCGCTAAATTCTGGAACTAAACGTAAGGCGATTTGCCAGAGGCGTAAAATATTTAGAGCGATACTCCTGGGGCGGGAATCCCGGCGTTTTACTGTTCGAACTTCTCCCAGGGACTATGTGCCTTTCCGTGTGCGTCAATAAAACCTTCTATATAAGTATCTTCGTACTTCACACTACAAGCTACCGCTAAATTTCGTGTAACTGTGATGTCAGTTTATTTAAACTCATATTCGTGTTGAACTGGTTATTATATTTGTGATTGGATATAATTATCAATTTCACAATTGCTCAATTTTCATTTTCAACACGCCTGAGTCGAGTTTTTTTACCGTCAATTAATGTCAAACAACGAATTTTCTCTAATGCTCTCCATAATCATTGTACCCAATTTGGCAGTTCCTGTATCTATAAGATGAATCTACGTCATTTTTATTGTGAATTCCTTTCAGAAAACAGACATAATAACGGTAGCTTGTGATTCCTTCTCAACAATTTCATATAAACATTATTTGGTCGCGTCTCTCTGCTGCAATGCAGTTTCGCTCAATCCGATCTCACCTTTAGAATTTTTGTTTCTCTCAATAATAGCGCCAGTTTTTGGACTGACGGAAGTCAAATACTCTTTTATTTACTAGAAAAGTGCAGGTTGCTCATGCTACTATATTTAAGGTTGACAATTGCTTAAAACAAATGGAATAATACGGTGTCCTTTTCAGGCTTGCTATAGTGTTTCGTATCAGAAAAGATGTTGCCAAGCCTTCGTTGTCGTTTAAACTGATGAATCTTTTAAACCATTACAAGCTTTGATTATTTTAGATTTAGAGATAGTAAAAAATTCAAATGTCTAAACTGGTACTGTTATTTAAATTTTAATTTATTTATGCACTTGGTCTCAATGTTTCAATTCAAATTCGAGAGATGGTACATTGCTACTGATGAAGTTTGAGTTGTAATTCGGGTTTAGTTCCGATCGCAATATCTGGAATTGCTTGATAGATTGTTTGAAAACAACCAACATCTAGATAGTAACTAGTATTGTTCATTTTGTGTTTATAATTTAAATATTTATTGCAGGATCCCTCAATGGCGATGACTGGTCTAATTTAATCGAGTTACTGTTACCGAAGCATCCAGATGTTTATCTTAAACTGTACACAAATTTGCATTTAAAGGTAAGAAAAATGAATAATTCAAATGTACAATGCCACTTGAATAAAACAAATTGATGTATCAATATTTATTTTTATATAATTAAAGTATCCAAAAACTCTGTAATTATAGGAACTTGGCGGTCTAAAACTACACAAAGTAGCAGAAAAGCTTTTAATGGAACTGAATTTAGGTGAAATTGAACCTGAAATAATGGATGAAGCACTTTTCAACGCAACATGTCCTTCTACAATAGTGAATTGGTGTAAACCTAACAAGATGAGATTCGTGACGTGTAAAGACATCAGCATACGGAATTACATGGCAGCTCACGAAACGCTAATGAGAATCAAACATAAGATGACTACAGCACTGCATAGTAACAACACATATGTACTGCGTGAAGCTCCTCGTTACTCAGGTATTCAAGTTGTTAGTAACGATGTCTTTATAGAAATTTACGAGCTTTTTACTCATTGAAATTATGTTATAAATCTGAAAGTAACTTGCAACGTAGTCTTGGATAAAGTAAAGTAGGTACATTAATTAATTAAAAGGCTTTCTCCCTTGACGTGAAGACGCCCACGTTATAATCGAACGGAAACATTGATGCGGACACGTTATTCCTGTCCTTCGCGGTACGCATAACAAATGACGAAGCAAAGGGAGTCGACCGTACCGGAGGGATGTTTACGACGAAGGGATAGATACTAACCATGCGTTGGGTCGTCCGATGGTCTAAAGGGTTAGAAGTTACTACATGACAAGAATATTCTTGAAAGATTTGTGATTTATCAAGAATTAAGAATCCTCTCTCAAACGAAGTTCTTGAACGTTGCAGAACATTATTGCTGACATATAAATTGTGGTGTTGCTTATTAATATTAATCCTTTACAAGTTTACAATATTTTAGTGATATATGACATCGTATTAAACATTTATTTTCAGCTATATATGAAGCGATTCCTGGATTTGTGTCTTTACTGTCCCTTAATCCACATACACTGAATAGAGTTGGATTATATCCATTGGACAGATTCAATTACAACCAAAATCATCATCGACTTGTATTACAGTTGATAATTGCCTTGAGAGATTTACCAAAGTAAGTTTGAATAAAATATCTTTTTATTTTTTGTAGTTATGTAATGTGAAGAGTTTTATTATTATTTTCGTCGTCGTTGAATTTGTATCATCTAAGATGGAATGTTTACGTTGTTGGCATCGGAAGCAATTATAAATCTCACATTAGTTATAACATGGCAATTTTAAAACTTAATCTTTCGAAATTTTTCATTTTCCTAGTCAAAGTCATAATACAAAACAATGTAATTTTAATCGTTCGTTTCAGGTTAAATTACTACTTAGCAGCCGATGAATGGAGACTTAATGTTCTAATGGGGAAAATTCCAGCTGCAAATCTAGCTACCAGTTGGAGTGAATTCCGTAGAAATTTCTCTCTTATAGAAACATCGGATGCAGATATTCTTGGAGATCCTTATGTTTTATTAAACAAACCTTATATAGGGTAATGTATATCACTTATACAATATTTGACACTTCATTGTAATACACACAAAAGCTAATTTATATTTCTCTCTCTTTAATACAGAAAATTCATGGGGTTAATTTTGAAGTACCAAATTTTTCAATCTTTCGCCGAAGAGCTCATTTCGGATGATTACGATCTAGTAAAACACGTTGGTCAAAGCAATGCTCGTCTTTTGTAAGTATTTTTATGTTCCATTATATATTATTTTCATACTTTGTATACAATGTATGCCTATATTTTTTTTTCTAAATTATTCTATTAATTTTAGGGACATAATGATGCAAGGATACGGATCCATCTGGCCAGAAATGGTCAGCGATTTACTAGCTAAACGAGAAAACAGCATTGAATATCTCGGGCTCACTGATTACTTCAAATTCTTAGATGATTACTTAGATAACCAGTTAGACCCATCAAGTGACGCATCGTTTGATTACGTAGAACCTCCAGTAAGCGAAGCGCCAGTCGAAGAAGTGGTACCTGAAGTAAATGAAATACCAGATGAGCCAGAGCAGAAGCAAAATTATGAAAAAGATAGTCATGATCCCATTGAAAATATTATAGACACTGGCGAGGGACCGAATTCTAAATTAAGTATTGAAACATCTACTGTAGGCGTATTAGAAATAAAAAATGCAGTACCGGCAGATGATAATAGCGAAAGTATAAATCTCAAAGAAGCATCGTATAATACATACTGGTGGATAGGTGTAGGAGTAGGGTTGGCAGTGGTTGTGATTTTGGTAGCAATAATTGCAAGAAAACGTCACACTCATAGAAAAGTTCTAGAAAGGCAAAGAAGAAATAATTCGCGTGCCTGATTTGAGGAATATCGGTTCTAGGGAACCGACGCCTGAGACTCGAACTCTTAGTGAAATTATTTCAATGTGTTTAATTATGAGAAGTACAAAAGTATAATCGTGGTGTATTTTTTGGTGTTTTGTAAAACTAACTTAATTTCTGTTTTAGTTATGTCAAATGGAATCTTGTTTATTTAATCTACGGTGCTCTAGTTATACTAAATCACAATACGAATTTTGCATTTCTGTTACCTTTGTTACCTAAATCGGTGATTTCTATTCGCAATTGTATATAAGAAATCTAGATAGTAAAGATGGAAAATATTTTTGTACATATCACAATTTGCGAAATAGTGTTATTATTGTTACCAAGTGTCTATAATAAGTGTACATTCTAGTTAGGTAATTTCGCTGTGCCTTAAGCGTTTCAATTTCATAATAAGTAATATAAATAAATTATGACATAGGAAACGATAAAATTTGTATAAAGTATAATGTAACTTTTGTAAAATCTCTATTTACTCTGCTGTAACTCTCAGACCAACTTCTTAATGTATTGTTCCAATTTTTATTGTTCTTAGTTTGACCTCAATTTTTGTTTCGTTCTAATTCTTATCGAAATTTTTGAACGTTTTATCTTTATTGCATTAATAATGAAATGAGCTGTATGTTTTTATTTTATGATACTAAGTTTAATTTATTTAGATTACAAGCTTCCCGTTGGTGAAGTGTGATTGAGTAATCGAGTGTCACAATCGAAAATGAAATATTAAATGTTTTAACATTAAATTTTAATGGAGCATTTTATTTCATCATCCACACAAGCATTATTACTGGACCGTTAATTGATTAAATTATTAATAACACAGACGTAAAACAAATAAAACTTCATCTAGAGGCTATAAATTATACCTACAAGAAGCTACAAATGACCTAGAAATCATTTAATTAATTTGTCTTTCCATTTTCTAATTATACGTATCAAACCTAAAATCTACCTAATAAATAATCTAACCTAAAATCATCATTATAAATATAGTTTCCATTGAAAAGCGTAATTAATTAAGTGAAATTCGTACTATGAACAACATACAACTTTGCAATTTTAAGTAGTTGTGTAAATTTATTATTGAACATTTTAGGTTAAGTACACAATGCCTTGACGAGAGCAAATTTGGGCTTCTATAAAAGGGTTATTTATGTGCTTGTACATTTAAGAGGGTTTCGTCGATATTAGAGATTTAGGGATAAAATCGGTTAATTATTTTCCTATTCATACGTTCAGTTTCAAAAACCTTTAGAAAACTATCGAAGCAAGTGATAATTTTTTTCTTATACAATTTTTATACGATATTGCGAAATTATTTACTGGAAAAAATCAGGATCAGATATGTTCGGTATAAGGCAGTAGTTTTTTATAATTAAGCTCCCTTACATAGTAAATTTATGTGTTATAGCAACTTAACGTAGACCTTATGTTTCTTACTGACCTAAAGGAAACCGGATATACTCGTAGCTAAGAACCGCATTTGGACTCGGTAGGTAGTGCTGTTGTCGAGATTCATGAATTGATCTGTGAACAGGCTTTTAGGGTTATTTCCTTTCCCATCACCCATCCCACAAACAAGATTTGAATTTGCCGCCGTAACTACTCCTAGGCTCATACCAAAAATTGTATAGAGTAAGCCTTCAAAACATAAAAAATTAAGTAATTTTTTTTTCTTACGATTTGACGCATGTTACAGAGCACGGCCTGTCGAGCAATGTACTGGTAAACGTTATCATTTGATAAGTACGTTATGTTTTGTTTACTAACTACGCTCATTTGTTCCGAAGTCTCAGTCTATATATTTTTTTGTCTGTGCTCCAAGGTCGCTACAGTCAAGTTAAGGGACAACAACGTTGGAAGCGAGTGACAGCTCGCGTAGCATCACGACGTATAATAATCGTCTATGACTTCGAATATCTCAGTTCACGCGCTGATGGGAAACTTCATGCCATGTGGTTTTAATGCCATTCCATGCCATGCTCCTATAGGTGCCATTCTCCCATCTTTATCCTTTACCCTGGACCAAGTACTTCTAGTGACTTGCCGGGCATATACTTAACCTGCTAAACGAATAGTGGTGGGTCTCTTGATGTAGTGTGTAATTGAAAACACCGTCGTACCAATAGTCGTACAATATGACGAACATTTAGTAAAGGTACCTACCATGAATATTGAAAACCGGGAGTGCCGGATGTGGAAAATTACGAAATTAATAACAATATACTAGAATACAAGTAGGTATGTATTAAATAGGTAAAATTTTTGTTTATCGTCGTTTTTTCTGTAATTAAAAAAGAAACTAAAACTTAATGTGTCGTTTACTATGGTAAGATCAGATCTCTACTGATTGAAAATACCTACACATTGATTTCTTGTCTAGATAACCACATTATGATAATGTAAATTGGCGAGTTTCGACTACTTACAAATTCAAAGAACATTTGCCAAAACCAAACAAATTGTTGTAATGTTTGCTAACGAACTGTTAAGACAGATGAGGGTTGGATGCCGGGATTAGTGGGGATCAAACAGGACTCGACTGGGACAGTCTCGTTAATTCAACGACTAGTAGACACCTCTACTTAATTAAATTAATGGTACCCCTATTGATTAAGTGTATGAGTGACTATTGAAATTTTATTGATACGCGTGCTGCCTTTTCTGACCTTAATCATTTTTTGACAGATGATTAGAAAACTTTAAAGGACAACATGGACAACAAAAGAATATTGCCTCAACCCATTAACGGCCTACTTTTCTGCACAATTATAACCGAGGAGGCCTAGTGTATCTTCCACTTAACTAATCCAGTGCGGATTGGCAAAGGGTTTAGTAACCAAACCAAATGTCAGAAATTTTTATGCCGCCCAAGGGCCTTCGGTGTGCTTTACAATTGTCACCTAACCATAACTTCCGGTTTGAAAGTTATCATGGATCTCTTCATGGTCTACCATAAGATAACATACCTACTGTATCATTGTCTGTCTACATGTACCTATGTGATAAGACAGGAGCCCAGCCATGGGACATTATACCTAGCTTATAGTGATGAAGATTATGGGTAACTCTATTAACAGAATCTAAGAAAAACACGCATCCATTCTTTTAATATCCAACGCATATTATTTTCCTAGAAGACTATTAATCAAACGCTCTAATAAGTATGCAACATCTGGTCTCTCGCTCAAACTTTACGAGTTAAAGTTCATTTTATTGCAACTTTTTATGTAGGTACTATTTTGTATTCGTTATTAAAAAGTTAATAATTTCCGCCCACCTAGTTTCCACAAATTGCTTGTGTAAATCTTTGTTTTAGGTATCGTCTTTTAGTTCTAAACAGAGTAAATTTTGTAAGATTTGTTGCTGATGGAAGGTAGCTTGCCTGACAATAAAGTTTTAATTTTTTTGTAATTTTAGACCGTAGGCACTAATTATTGATGTTATCCTACATTGCAAAATAACAAATTATATAAAGACTACGTGGGTACAGTTTTTTTCGCTGAAATAAAACATCTGAGGTAACTCATATACATAGGACATAGGTACTGCGTAAAAAATAGTACTTACCTACCAGCGTAGAAAATCCTACTTCATAAAAAACTTTAGCGCTTTTCAAGAACTCTATAAATTAAATGTTCTAATAACTATGCAACATCTTGCGCAGGGTTTAATCTTTACGACTTCAACCAGTTTTATTACATCTTCATCTTAATGGCGGCTTGCGTTTCAGTTCTGCATCGTTTCGAAAGTCAATTAAAAAAATTTCATATAGTTCTCATGGAATGGCGTAATAAAATAATTTTACTGCACACAAAGCACATTCGAGCATGAAATGGCTGGCGTTTTAATTGACCTCATTAACACGTTGAAAATGCAGTGTTAGTTATACCATACTAGAGTATCGTACTACTGGTAGAATTAGTGAAATACCGTATTATTGTAATATGTGCGAATATTTAAAGCTAAACTAGGATATTTCAGCGCAAATTGTTCGTAAATTCTAACGATTTATGTGCATAAGATTCCTATATGTAATTTTAAAGAAAGAAATTGCCATAATGTGTTTAGAAAAATACCTATATTTTGTTAACATAATTATTAAGTGGATTTTATATCGTACCTAATTGATATGACTTTGTACAACCTATTTGCCACAAGTCTAGCTCTTTTGAATTATTGATAAGATATAAAAATATTCTTGAAACTTTCTAAAATAAAAAAGTCAATTTCAATCTGTTACATAAATTCATTACTTAGATTGTAAGTCGTAGAATAATAATAAAGTTGTTCTATAGAACACAGAGTATAAGAATTCAAGACGAATGATTGATCGTAACAATTGTATCTCCATTACTTTTACTTACCAAAGGTCGTATG
>LGAG01000283.1:36914-59030 GCA_001278395.1 Lerema accius | reverse complement strand
AAACTTTCTAAAATAAGAAAGTCAATTTCAATCTGTTACATAAATTCATTACTTAGATTGTAAGTCGTAGAATAATAATAAAGTTGTTCTATAAAACACAGAGTAGGTATAAGAATTCAAGACGAATGATTGATCGTAACAATTGTATCTCCATTACTTTTACTTACCAAAGGTCGTATGTTCTTATAGCATTTTATGCACTTTTTTTAGTCATCTCCAACACGTATTTTACTTTGTACTGTGCTTATGATAAATAATTGATAATTGATTTTACAAAACAAGTACTTCAAGTTCCATGCAAAATATAGCCAAATAGAAAAGTTTTTCAGTGGGCAAGCAGATGAATCTCATTGGTAATTTTGTTAGAAGGAATCAGTATTCTCAATTCAGATTCTGAACTCTGAGCCTAGCGCACATCTAGTCTAAATTTTCACTGACAGTAGGGGAGAGCGGGGTAGAAAGATTCAAGGGTAAATTGTGCTAACATGAACATTTCTATTACAGAAAAACACTTACTAACCCCTGGCTCTTTCAACCTCGCCCTCGCAACAGTCAATTCAAAACCTAAAAAATATTGATGAAGGTCGTTATATAGCTTATAGAAAATATTGTCTTTCTATAGAATTGTTCTTGATTAAATCAGCGGCCTAATTTTAGTTTTTCTTCGTCGGAAAAATAGGTTTCTCGAGATACGTGACAGCCGTGCACTGAAGTTTTTTTGCATTGCAGATTTCGTGCTTCACGTTAGCGAAGCTTCTTATGTTTTTTAAGAAAAAAATTCAAGAAATGCTTGCAATTTGATATTAGCTTCTCGCTTAAAATTCTTTTGAAGTATTTTTTATTAGGTTTAATATAGACTTACTACGTCTTTCAGCTTTTGGTGTTGAATTTGATATTGTGATAAAATAAACGTTTTAAAATCTACCTACTAATAATTAGTAGGAGGTATAATTATTATATCTTTATCATGTATGGCGCTGATGGTAATTAACTGAAGGGTTATCATAATTATCCCGGTATTTAATCGTATTTAACTTTTCCAGTGACAGTTTTAAATGGCAGCCCAAAAATATTTAACTAACCTTTATAAATTCCTTACTATAAATAAACAGAGATTTAATTATAATGCAAAGTATTTCTGTGTTAATATTAGTTTAAACGTTGTTGGTTATTTTGTTAATAGCAATATTTAACATTTCATAACAATATATTTTAATTCAATGTAAGAAGTTCAGAACCCACGCAATGCTCTGTGCACACCACTTAAGAATAAATCGCGTACGTTTATTAGATTTGATCTACTATTGTTTGTATTAGTTATTTAGAATTTTAAAATTATATATCCTTAAGTAATCCCTGCAGTACTTAGTACTTAGGTCTAATCTAGACCTTCTGTTTTGTAAATCATTAAGGCTTATTGCCACTTTTCTAGCAACTTTCTAAAGTAATACCTAAGCTTTTTTATCTAATGAGTGACAAACCTCGAATAGTTTGCCTGCTAAACGAAGGGTCCCGGGTTCGATTCCCGGCCGGAGCAGATATTTATGTGACCGATAATTGTTTGTTCTCGGGTCATGGGTGTTAGTGATGTGTTATTTGTGTTGTCCATGCCACCCGCAACACAGGGAATCCTACTGCGGGGGTATGAGTGTGTTAGCGTTTTGCGTTTAGTTTGAAACTACTTCATTTTTTGTTAATAAACTCAACGCATTTACAGTAAAAAGATTTGTAAGTATGTAAGTATCAATAATGTTAAATGGACAAACTTAATAGTTTTATAGTTATTATCTCTCAGTGGGTTATTGTACCTAACGCTCGTTCCAAACAGTTATATCTCTGTATCTGAACCGCTGTTTTAATAGTTATTTAACCACTTTGCAATTACTAGCATGTTAAACTCTACCACCTAATTATTATAAATCGTTAGGGTTGCCACATTGTAGTTTAATCGTAACTGAGCGATGTAATACTATTTGACGGCTCTGTCGTATTTAGTAGCGATCCCGGGATCGATTCTCGGAAAGAAATATTTATTTGACAGCAATAAAATAGTTTTACGATTGTGAGTGCTAATTGTCCACGGTCAGTGTGAGAACATTTTCTCCTATGTAGTTATATAAAATTAATTATTCTGTAAATAAAGTATTTATATGAATTAATATAAGTTGATTTTATGTATAAATATACGAAAACGGACTTGTAGATAGAATAATATAAGGATTAATTATGTCGAAGAAACAAATCTCTTTACAATGTAGCTCAAAATTTTCTTAGTCGAGATGGAAAAGACAAACAATTAAAATATCACAAACAGAGGATATCCAAGAACTATTATTTATTTCACAGTCAACTGGCTGTAATTCAAAAAGCAATTATTAAGGGCGGACGCAAATGTCTGGAATATTTAGATTCTGAATTTTTATAGGGGAGAGCGGAGTTGAAAAGGGGTAAGTCTTTTTCTGTTCTGAAAATGTTCGCGTCGGCACAATTTACCCTTGGATTTTTCAACCCCCACTTTTCGCTACTGTCAGTTTTAATTCAGAATCTAACAAATTCTGGACACCTGCATCAGTCTCATAAAATTCAGAATCTAAATTCAGAATCTTATTCTTAATCTGATGCGATTTCCGGTCGTTTGCGCCCGCCCTAAATGAAGTTTCAAGTTTCATTTGTTTTCTTCTTCCACTCCACTAATTATTTGCAATTGAAATAAAGATTTACAGCCACTGACTTGAGTTATTGCTACATAGCTGAAAATGACAAAGATGTATTGAGATGGTTTTATCATAACAGCTATTGTTTATTTGATGCTAATAGTTCACGCAATTCTTGTATTAAGTTTGAGAAACAGCACCATCAATTGTGATGAAATTTGTTAGGGGCATTTTGGGTAAAAAATCAACTAACCATGCTACCATTTAAATGCTCACTTATAGGCGCTAAAGTTTATATCGGGTTTCGTGTTAACTTTTTTCAGATACTAATTTATGCGTATGCCATGTCGATTTAATTTATTATATCACTTTCTATATAATTAGTGAGGTGACCCGAGCCCATCAGTAGGACATTTATAGGTTGTCATGATGAATGAAGAAATTTATCTTTAAACTTTATTACTAATCACCTCTAAACTATATCAAAGTTCAAGAATACAGATTTGTTTCTGATCAACTCTACATTGGAACTTAGTTCGAGTTTCGAGAATACAGAAATGATCTTGTTAAAACTTATGAGGAAACCTACACACCTGAGAGTTCTCTATGAAGTCTTAAGTTTGTATGTTATAGTGATTTATTCATTACCTTCTATGCTTAACAACAAGACTAGGAGGTATGGAGTTTAAAGATAATTAAGATGATTAAAAATCGACGACCCCGTAGCCTAGTTGGTAGTGACTATGCCTGCGAATCCTACTTTGGGGGTATGAGTGTGTTAGCGTTTAATTAAAACAAATGAACATACAAAGTATCTTCAGAAAGATTGCGAAGCGACACATTGAAAGGCAGATCAGCCGCCATTTAATATTCGCGGTGAAAACGGTTTTTAAAATATGTTATTGAAAACGTGACTTCCTCAGCATAAAAGCTGAATTTAAGCCTTTAATAAAAATGTTACCGTATGGCTCCTGTTGAGAGGATTACAACGGTTTCCATTATTTAATATTGAATTTGGGTTGTGAAGATATAACAAATACCTTTATGTATTTTATATTTGTACTAGAAGGTACTATCCCCTATTAGGCCAGATGTTTGACTTTTGTAGTAGAGTATGGTTGGTTACTTAATTTACTAGATCATTTACTGCCCAATTTTGTTATATCTTAGTAAATTGTATTTTTTTAATATTCATAATTAACCTCAATAATATACATTTTACAATTCACTTTATTATGTATATGAGCGTAGACCTGTAACAAGGGATTTGCTAATAAATGATTTATTATCACTGATAAAATCCAACATAGGTATTTCGTGCACCACAACGATTTAGCGAAACTAAAATGATAACGCCAACATTGGCATATCTACTATAATAATAATAATTGATTTAGATGTCATTATTATGTTAAATAATATCATTTGGTACTGGTATAATCATCATGTAAAGCGCTCCTATGTAGTGACTAGCTTCTTGATTGAATCAGCCGCCAAACGACTCGTGGTTTTCCGGATGGGCCTTAAATGCTAAAGTACACTTGTTTATAAAAAAGGCGACCATCTATCTCCAGGGGTAGTAATGCATCTGGAAGCAATTTCGATTAGAAACAATTGCTAACGATTAGGTACCAACTGACCTGCTTACTTATAAATAGTAATAACAGGGCATACTCTAACAATCCAAACTTCCAAAGGCCCCTTACTAACTTAGCACATTATTTTTGAACGACCTATCTAACGATTCACATCGTCTACCATGATCTAGTTCAAACACAATTCACTTATCCACATGGCAAAACTATGAGGGTACCTACTTGAAACTATGAAGAGTAAAGTACTGTAATACAAACGACCTTTAACTGTAGCCCATGTGAGATCTAAATAGATCACAGAGTACGATGTGTCGCCTTCACATTTGCATGTTATTTCCCCACAAGCAATCTACGTAAACCAAATTGAAGCGACTCCTGAAGATTGTCAGACACTTTGTTCAAAGACAATAAAGTAGTCTGGGGAACACAACAGACATTGCAGACTTACTTTTAATAACGGTTCGGTAGAGATTTAGTTTTAGGTGCGCACTTTGAATAAAAAACGGAAATCCTTATTGCCCGACTGCTCTTGAAGACGGGATTTTTTTCGGGCGTATGTACGAGTATGTATGTTCATTTTTATGGCACACTCCATGGCCCAAACGACTAGTACCTACCTAAGATGGATTTTAACATAATAATGTATCATTAGATTCGTCTCCTATGTAAGAACAAGGTTATTACGTCCTATAAATTAGATGTATGTGCTTCATTTCCGTATCAACATTAAATGCGCTAAAATATATACGGTTGTTATATTATTGAAAAGGAGTCCAAGGTTGAATATAATTAGCATAATTTAAGAAAATAGACTAATTTTAATTATTGTACGTGTACTTGATTAAAAAAGCTGTCTGTTTTCGTATATACCTACCGCTTCGAGCAGAGTATTACGCAATAATTAAATTTGGTCCTTATTTTGTCTGATAATATTTTATTGCGGCAGGACTCTCGTTCCATTATCTCTCTGCCACTCATTCTTGTCACGCATCTCGCCGAAATTGGCTGCTCTGTATCTTCTTAATTGGTTCGAGTATTTTAAGTATTTTATTATATTTCGCTATGCAAGCTGCCACCATAATTCTTCAAGAAAAATGAGTATTCGTTTCAGTTCTCGATTTTTCATTAATGTTTTTAACATTCATATTCGGATAAGTTATATCTGATCTATTTCTTTTTGTTATTAAGGCTGTCACTTCTTCTCTGTCACTTTGACCTTTTCAAATATCCAACTCTCGAGTACCTGCAGCGTGTTAAATGTGCCAAAAGTTGAACCCTTCATATCTTAATATGCCTACCTATACTAAAACGACAAAGAAATATCGATATACCTAACAACAAACTGATAAAATCCTTCCATTTCACCAATGCACTGCGAGCTAATCTCAGTCAATTAGCTAAGTATGTACTAGTAACATCTAATGGTATTGTAGCTGATATAAAACCACATTTAGTGAGTCAATTACTAGCCAAGTGCTCTAACCAAGTCATCAACGACTTCTCGGCTCAAAAGGCTTTGTCGGGTCCCGACCTTAATAAAGACTCATTACATGATAAGTGAGAAAGCTAGTATCAAAATTGCGAATCGCGTACTCAGTTGATTAATGTGTTTAATTTACTTTTTATTGACGTCATGTTCGATTCTGTTTTGCTATTAGTGGTGTAGTGCTCAATGATAAATGGTTATAGGTGGTAGAATTTGTATAGATATTAATACCTAAACGGTTCAATTTTCGGTACAATTTTTACGAATAATGCAGGAACATAAAGTTTGAGACTAAACATAATTACAGATTACAATTTCAGTGTTACTAATACATACAAATACCTTGAGTATACCTAACAAATACGTTTAATTATAAATTTAAAGGAAGACATAAATTTTTTTTTAATGAATATCGCACACAGTTGTTATATGGAAAGTCCCATTTATAGACAGTCAGAATCTTTTTAATTTCATAATCTATTCTTTGATGTGATGTAAAATTGAATTACGGTTTCGGAAACTTTGATGATTGAGGCCTTTTACTTCTCTCAAACTTAATACGACACTCATAACAACGCTACCTATAGGTAATCCAATAACAACGAACCATTTCACGTGTTAAAATCTTCAAGAGACATTTATGCACAGTAACCAAGTAAAATACATTAACCCTTTTGTTACTCAATCACCAGTCAATTGAATGCCTTCGCGCGTCAAAAGGCTTTCGTGTCGGGTCACAACCTCAATAAGGGTGTTAAAAGGTCGAGAGCTGCCTTGTGATGGCGTAGATTACCCTTTGCGGTGCGGTCAAGAGTATGCCTTTGTCAAAGCTGTCTTGGGAAACCGTTTACTGAAGTTTAATTTATTTATTTCCGTCGTAGTATATCATAACCCACAACTTCGCTGCAGGGCTCGGGTCTATTCTAATAATGTGAACGGTAGATCATAGTCCACCACGCTGGTGAAGCACGGATTGGCAGACTTCACACACCTTTGAGAACTTTATAAAAATCTCTGAAGTGTGCAAATAATTTCCTTTTCTGAAGCAATTGATAATTATGCCAGCCTCAGCGCGTAAATGTGTTATAGCGTTTCATTTAAGTTCTTTTTATACCCCGAAGCAAAAAGAGGAGGATTATAAATTTTTACGTGTCTCTGTATTTGTCTATGGTATAGAAACACTTTTTACCTTTTTTTTAATCTTTAAGTGTATTTAAGTTTTTTAAATTACATGTTATAATAGGTCTAGCCTTTTTAATAACGTTATGATATAAACAATTGAATTTAGCTCTCCAACAAAATCTCTGCAAATTGAAATTAAAAGGAGCGAATTCATTTGTCAGTCCCCTATAATTCTTTTGGAACCGCCTACATTGACATTACTTTTGATTTAAAAAGTACTTCGTCATCAAAGCTCGTTACTGTTCTATTTTTGGAATAGAGCCTGTCAGAATACGGGATTAGAAATAATTCATCACTGTTATAAAGATCAAATTGACTGACTTTGCGAGCCTTTATAACAGGAGAAAATCCTACTAATATTCCTACTAATATTATAAATGTGAAAGTTTGTAAAGATGTTTGGATGTTTGTCCCTCCTTCACGCTCTAACCGTTGAACGGATTAGGCTGAAACTTGGCACACAGATAGTTTGGATCCAGGAATAGGACATAGGACAGATTTTATCCCGTTTATAGGTTCCCTTAGGATGTATTCTACTCTTCCGCGGGCAAAGCCGCGGGTATCGTCTAGTAGATAATAATCTTTGTTTTAATTACGAGTATTTTTCATTACATTTAGTACCAACCTACTGCCATTTAAGAACTTAAGAATATTGAGTCTCTTACTGAACAACTCTGGAAAATTTTGAATCAAGCGAAAGGTCAAACCTCTTACAACTAAATGAAATTACTATGCGCAAGCTAAGGTCTGGAGAACAATTACATTTTTGCTGAGGATAAACTTAATTTTGCAGAAGATAAAGTATTGCAATAGTTTAAACTTCGTGCATATAGACACGATGTAACAGTAGGTTTAGTATCGTAAGATCAATTAAAATTTGATTAAGCGGTATTAGGTTTTTAAGTTGAGAAGAATTTACTTACAGAACATTTTATAATAAAGCCAGCATGCCAGACACACACAGTCCTATATATTTTTTTAAAAGACATGTTTTAAACAATTCATCCAATTGGGTTGAAAGGCTAAAACAAAATTGTTTTAGAGAAGTTATATGTGAGGACTAAGAAAATCGTATCTAATTACTATTTAAATTATATTTCTAAGACAAACGCAATTTAGTTGACACTTTTGTAATTACAAAGTTAATAAGGTTGATTTGGCAACATTTCAGAGCCATTTTAATTTATTTATTACATTCTCATATTCCCGACTAATTAAACATCGAATGGAATGAACAGAATGAAACTGTTAGAGACGACAAAGCAACTTAATATAATTTATCTTTTCAAGCGTCTAGACTTGAAATATCTAGAGAATTAAACTATAATAGAAATTGTCATTTTATGCGTAGACATAAAAGACTTCATTTGCAAGATGATTGCAGAAAACACTGTTTAGAATATGTTTTTATAAATCTAGATTAATCTATAGGCACTAATAATATAAAGCTGAAGAGTTTGTTTCTTTTTTGTTTCTTTGAACGCGCTAATCTCAGAAACTACTGGACCGATATGAAAAAATTTTCAGTGTATAATAGATCGCTTATTGAGGAAGGCTATAGGTTCTATAACATAACACTAAGATGAATAAGAGAGGAGTAGCAATATAAATTATTGCAAAAACGGGAAAATTACGCGGGTGGAGCCGCGGCTGATTGCTAGTCTTAAATATTTTATCATCTAAGGGCGGGCACAAAAATTCCAGAATTCGCATCAAGAATCAGATTCTATTTTCTATAAGAATTTACTCTGACAGTAGAAGAGATCAGGGTAGAAAGAGCCAGGGGTAAGTTGTGCCGACACAAACATTTTCATACTAGAAAAAACTTCCTCCTGATTCTTTTAACCCTGCTCACCCTAACTGAAAATACCGAACGTTTGCGCCTACCCTAATCGTTAGGAACGTTTCGTAAAAAGTAGGCATGTATGTATTCTATAGTAATTCTAAGACAATCCAATAAATTATTCCTTCCAATCAAAAGATGCTTTGACAGCCAAATTATACTTAAAACGAAAGATAAGTCGGAACGTCAAATAAAAAGTAATGTTATAACGATGACACATTTTTCAAATTCGGTTTGTGATGGAATTGAACGAAAGTAAGATGGAAACTCATTAGAGATTCTTCTGACGTCGCAATACAAGTCTGTTCAATTAAGAAACGACGTATTGAATTGAAACGTTTTTACGGATAAATTGCTTTAGTAGGAACCTACGTTTTGTATGGTAAAGGCGTGGTTCCACTGCATTCTAGCATCATTGAGCATAGGCACAAAATATCGAAAATAATTTAAAATAATATAATTAAACGTATTATTGTTTAACACTTTATATATCAGTATCAGGAGATTAAATTAAAATCCATAGCATAGTTATATTGACACAACAAGAACATGACAGGTTTTTATTTTTCTCCGGATTTTAGGCAACATTTTGTAAAGTAAAACGATTTTGTCTTAATGTCTATCAAATTATTTATTGTCATCAGCGATCTAGGTATGTCTTTCCATCCTCCGTTACACGTCAAAAATTAAGATTCTATCAACATTAATCAGAAATTCCGGATATTAAGCAATTTTTCCACGCACGTATTAACTGTATGAGTTTGAGGTTTTTCTGGAGCGTTATGATATTAAATTACAAAAAAATACGATAAAGACAGCATATTTAAAGACTGGTGGAAGAAAAACGCGGAAACTGAGACATGGAAGTTTATTTGTTTTTAAACTAGTGGAGAAAATGCGTAGAATAATTTTGCAGGCGGTAATTTTAAAATGTAAATAAGTCGTTAGTTTCCCGCAGAGCAGTTTTATGTGACAGAAAGACTGTAGTCTCTTAGTTGTGGTTGTTAGTTTCTCCATGCAATTAACATCGCAAATATTTTGTTTTACGTCAGCCATCAAAGGTGTTTTCCTATTTCCGCTGGGGTCTTCGAGCTATCATTTTCTTTCATTCTTTATACGTATATGATGACTTACCTACATACATCGCAACCCATAACAGTCCTATTGTTGAGCTCGGGTCTTCTCTCAGTAAGAAGGGTATGGATTTATGAAAATCTAAAACTTGTATGTGCTTGCTTTATTTCTTAAAAATGTACTAAAAGCACCCTTCGTGTATTAATAGATCGTGAGAACTGAGTAAGTGAAAATGAGTAGCAGTTTAGCTACAAACGACCAAGAACTTCAGGTATAAGTAGTTTTAGTTGAAAAGGAAACGTATTAAAGAACAAGTTCTATCAACGCGTGGTCGGAACTTGTTCACGCGTATTCAACGCAACAGGTTTTCACCTGTAGCGTGTTCGTTTATTAACGTTCTGCGGTTGTCTTTATTGCAGTCCCAAAGCTTTTGATTTCCGATGGCAATTTTGTTTTCCCATTACTCATCAGCATAGTCCATAACTGTCCTTTCAGTTAGGGTCTTTTGACAATGTGAGGGCTATAGTCTACCATGCTGGCTAAGTGCGGATTGGCAGACTTCACGTACAGTGCAGGTTTCCTTATGGTTTCCTTCACCGAAGCATTTGATATTTAGTTACAAATACGCACATAACTTTTTGAAAATTATAGTTGCATGCTTGGTTTTTACCTACTCAGAATCCACTGTTCCGTAGTCCGATCGGTACTAAAATCTAATGACTTTACAAAGAACTTTAAGGAATTATGTGTTGACTATGGAATTCGTAATATACCAAACGTTTGCGTATTCATTAATTTTCGCATAAATTATTTACAATTTCGTGTAACAGCTGCCATCTTAGTAACTATGAAGGTTTCTTAGATCTTCCTTCTTGACGGACTTAGCTTTCTAGGGGTTTTTTCCCATTGACCTTATGTAAAAATGTTTAAAATAAATATTTTAATTGAAAAATGTCTTTTGTGCTCTTTAATCGTAATTTAACACATAGTTCGCTATATACATATGTAGTGCTTGTATTATAAGCATAACTATATACCAACAATTTTACTTAATAAAGTTTTGGCTAACAAGAAAATTTATAATTAAATAGGTTTAACTAACTCTGCGTTTGACGTAGTGTGAAATTGTTTACAAAAACATGTAAACTTCTAATTACATAAATAAAATTACATTTAAACGGTTTTCTTTATACGCAAAAAATAAAAAAGTAATCTCGTAAATTAAAAAAAAGTAACACGGAATTTGAATCTGAATACAATGTTATGGCTTGTTATTTTTTATTGAGCAGCATCCATAAAAATGTATTCCTGTTTAAAATGTCTATTGAAAACTCCGTCTCGGAAACACTGACTAAAGACATACGGTACACCGAATTTAAATAAACCCAACAGTGCGAGATTTTCCCTAATCCATTTTTTTTTGTCATTGCAAAATAGATCTTATAGTTATCAGCGTAAAACACGTTTTTGTTATCGTGATGTCGGAAAACAACCGGATACCAAAGTAATAGATCAGCTGAACCTATATAAATATTTGGTGGAATCAAACTGTAGCAATTCAGTCAGTCTTTATTGAAGTTTGAAAAATATATTTGTTAACGTATGTAACAACAAAATGTTAGCAAACAAAAGTTGTAGATTGATATCTGTAAGGGGACAACTTTTTTCTTAACTGTATTGCAAACTAAGAAAATAAAGTACTTACATTAAGAAAAACCATTTAAAAAATGTGTGCAATTCCATATGTCGTAGAAGTGAAACCTTAAAAATTTTGGCTTCAAGATAATGAGAATAATGTAATGAATGACAATATACAAAACACCAAGTCACCATTTTTTAAATTTATAGCGTTTTCTACTATCACAGTTTAAAAGAATAAACTCATTCCATATTAAATTTATTTTAGGTTTATTAATAGATGTCAATTTACTCAAACACTATTCAACTCTTGACAAAATAGTACTACTAAAATGGTAATAGATTTCGCTCGTAAGATACTCCTGTACTGTCATCTAGTAGTCAAATAAAAATATTATAATGCTTCCTATCTCATTTTCTCCCACGTAATTAATGTGTCTGTCTCTTTTTACTGTTGCTTTTTTTGTTTCTTCGACTTTCAAATCACAAAGATGCTAAAAAGCTTTCGCTTCAAAAATTTATAATTATGTCTTTTGCTAAGAGCCAGGACGAACATTTTGTGAAACTTGTGTTTGAATTTGCCATGGAAAACTATTACTAGTGATTTTTTTTCTGTTGCACAATTTTAGACACGTCCAAGAGAAAACCAAGACGTTGCCTAAATGTCCAGGGCTTGTAAAACTTTTGCCCGGGGACGGTTATTTAAACGGCAACCCTATTTCAGTCTCAAGTCTCGGGTAGCACATTCATTTTTTCAAATATTGCGGATTCATTGAACTCATGTTCCTCGGTGGTTCAGTATAATTTATTACTACACTTTGTTACTCGTGTCCTCTGTTCGCTCCAGACGGTATTATAAATACTTACATCCAAAGAGTTTTTGTTTGAAAAATCATAAAGTTTAAAAGCTTTTGCGGTTAAATTTTTTAAAACATAATATGTTAAAGGATTATACTGAAGGATTTATTGGCTTCTTATATTTTAGTTTTTAACTTTAGAACCTTTTTTCTTAACTTTGTAGTTGTTACAAAATTAAACTATGGATTTATATATTTTTACCTGACTGGCGTAGAAGGAGGATAATGTTTCTTAAACGTATTTATAAATGTACGTATGTATGTCCGTCCCTGGAAGTTGACAAAATTAACAGTTACTTTGTAAAAAAAACAGCTTTTTGTCCTTCTTATTAGAGTAAACTTTAACTATGCCAATTATCAAACTTTCTTTAAAAGGGATGCAAAGTTAAGCCCTTATGTATATCGTAGACCTTACTAAATACAATAATTTTAAATTATAACGGAAAATGCTTTTGCGCCAGTATTTTATGAGGAAACGAAATTCTCCAAAAAGATCTACACACTTAACTTATCCGACTTACTGCAATTTCTTTGTAAAGAACTTACTTATATCTTCACTTTACTTAAATTATGAAAGCTTTTCCCTGAGTCCGGATATAATGTATGACGTCATATTTTATGCAAAGCTACCTCTTTTGTCTATCTTATGGAGTATAAGGGAGTAAAAGCTTACCAACATTTATGCTTCAAGGCCCTTCATGGCTCTTTGAGGCTCTTCAAGGCTCTTTAAGAGCCAATGTCGCTTGGAATTATAACTTGGTTAATATCTCCGGGAAGAACCGATAAATAAACACCGCAATTCTAAAACTCAGCGAAACGACGCGACGAAGTACGAAATCGTATGTAGAATTATCGCTAAAGTTATGGATTAACTTGTTACGCCCTTTGCTAATGTCAAACCTTGAGAAGTTATTGAGTTTTCGTATGTAGTCGTTGCTTCCTATGAAGATGAAATTTATTACTTTTTGTGGTATGAGAGTAGCTAATGAGATTGTAATGTAAACCATCGACTACATACTTACCTCATCCACTATACTCGTAAAATGGTCCTATTTGAGAGTAAACTTCACCGATTTAACTTGTCACAATAACCTCAGTTTTTACCCTTATTTTTTTACTCAAACCTACTGGACTACAGTTCAATAACCTTCGACAAAGTCCAACAACTTTGCCCCACTCAATTCCTTTTCTACAGACTTATTTCAACAAATCGTAGATATAACCAACCTAACTAATAGATAGTTACGTACATACATGAACCCAATTATTTTGCTTTACAAGACTGTTTACAATAGGTACACAATGTGATCAAATAAGACCGAACAAGATGGTTTGTTCCATCTACTTATTATAATACGGTTCTTCCAATTGAGAACATAATCTGGGATGTTGTACGCCTCTTGTCTAAATAATATTGCGAATGAAGGAGGTATATTGGAACCACTTAAGATACTGTTCTAGGATAAATATTGCTAATATTATTATAGGTACTAGGGAACCCGTTCTGTGGACGATATTTAGTAATTACTCATGTCAAACTAAGACTATGTATGTACTTATCGACTGGTTACGGCTTATGTGTCTACATTTCTTTTACGTAAAAAAAATAACTATGCCGATTACCGACTTTCATATTTTTTTAATTTATACCTAAAGACCGGGCAGACGTTGTCCTGCCACATATTTTCCTATTAAAATTTTGTTGATATTTTGGTTGATCGTCAGGTACTCCCGACCTTAAATTTTCATGTACCTTTAGTAAATGCTCATCATATCTGACAATTTTAACAATCGCGCCGTTTTAATAACTTTAATAGTTTGGCTGGTCCGTTTAAGTATCCAACCCTGTCTGGAAACCATACTCGTTTGTTCTTAAATACCTCACAATTTTTTTATTCAAGTTAACCCACCCGTTTAGGAGGAGTTAAGTGACAAACACACGTACAATCACGAGCAAAAATATCTGACCCCCCCTGAAAACCAACTTTCCGGTTTCCGATTGAGCTGAAATTTTGGATGCATACGTTAATGGATAAACCTACAATACTTTCAAAATTTCAGCTGAATCGGACACCGGGAATCAGTTTTCTAAGGGGGATCATATTACGACGCCTAGAGGGGGGGTCAGATATTTTTGGTCGTGACTGTAGCTCGTGTTTTCATATTAAATTATTGTATGATCCAATATGTACTTTAATTTATTTACTAAGCGATGTACCCGAATTTCTTTTCTACAATTATCTCTCACATTTGATTCAGAATTTACAGGTAACATACATTTTAGTAAGGTAATCTCATCATTTATCCCGTATAATTCGGATGTTCGTGATTATAGTGAGATTAGTAAAAGCAGATTGCTCTATTCATTGGTTGCGTCATGCTCTCAAATAATCCTAGTAAAGCTAATTTGAGTGAAGAGGATTAGTCTAATTTCAAGTTAGGTATTTAATATAGGAACATTAAATTGTATATGTATCGTTTTTTAAATGACAAAATAATGTTAATGAAAGAGAAATATGGATTTGTCGTATAGGTATAATAGGTCTTTCAGTCTTTTCAAAGCAAAGACGTGGTTTCTAAACGTAGTTGTAGAATAATTTTTTTACAGTTTTAATATAACCCATGTTCATATCCAAGGTCTAAACTATTTCCATTATAAAATTAATAAAAATAGGTCCTAGTTTAATTATAAGTCTTAAGTAAAGAAAATGAATAAACTGCGGGAAATAACCTATTTAACGGTAAAGTGAAGTTAAGTCAAATGACTTACGTACATGAGTTTACGACTCAGTTTATGGCCACTGAGACGAAGGTGGTTCGAAATTCAAATGAATAATATTTTCTTCATGACTTAACTTTAGAAGTCGTAACTTAATTATACAGAGGAAATTCGTGAGGTAATTATTTATCGAGATTTAAAAAGTCAAAATACTTAAAAAAGGTGTAGTCAATGAAGCAAAGACTGTTAAGGCTAAGGTTCGTCAAGAAGAATATACAAAAAATCCTCCACAGTTACAAAAATGGCAGCTGTTACAAAATAGGTAAGTGAATTAACAACAAGAAGACTAGACGATACCCGCTTTGGCGGCTTTGCCTGCGGAAGAGTAGAATTCATCCCAAGGGAACCATAAACGGGATAAAATTTATCCTATGTCCTATTCCTGGATTCAAACTATCTGTGTGCCAAGTTTCAGCTTAATCCATTCTACGGTTTGAGCGTGAAGGACCCACAAACATCCAAATATCCAAATTTCCAAACATCCAAACATCCAAATATCCAAACATTCAAATATCCAAACATCCAAACATCTTTACAAACTTTCACATTTATAATATTAGTAGGATAGTAGGATTCTCATTAACACCTTTAATTACTAAACGGTCCCTCCTACAATCCTTCTAGAAGTTTGTCACGATGATGATTGCAAGCTCTTTTGAAAATACACAAATCATAATAAAGTCATTTGCGCACGCTGATGCTAGAAGCAACCGGCAATGAGCATTTTAGTCTGTGTGGCCAGTCTTAGTACTTCTTAAACCTCATTGCACTGAAGTAACGTCGAAACCCCAAGGGCCATATAATACCGTCTGGAGCAAAGAGCCAGACGCGGTTCTTGCAGAACTTAGAAGTAGTATTTACTAATACAAGTACTAAAATCCTTCGCTATATATATATATATATAAATATAGGTGTAAGAATCCCGCCCTAACTTCGCTTCGGTAACTGCAACTGTATTTACGTACCTCGAAAACTAGTAGTCATTTCATTCAGGTTTTATAGTACCTTATATAATTGATGTGGGGAAACATTTGTATTCATAAAGAGTTCTGAATTTAATTCTTGCTTGAGATGACTGTACTTAATCGTTTTTAATAAGAACTCTCCCGTAGTTAGCTAGGGTCTAGCTATATACCTACGTACCCAATTTTATTTCAAAACCCATCATTTGGTCTCCTTGTCACAGTGACAATGAACAATATACTATATCTATTGCACTATATCTACAACAAAGGCTATCTAGATTAAATTAAAAAATATACAGACTCTGTCCTGTTCCGATTTTATATAGTTGGTACAGGATTTCCAAAAGAACCCACTGATTCCAATAAAGAACTACGTTTGAAAAAGGAAGTAATCGTTCACAGGACACATAGTTACTAGCTCTTACAAAGACGAAACTCACTGATTTCCACGCTCCGTTCCTCTAAAAAGCGATTCGAATGCCAACATGCCTTTTGAATCGACGCTATTGCGACCACAGGTCCCACAAATTTTCACTATAGCGCTTTACAGACTGGAATGTTAAAACTATATCCGTATACAACGTAACGGAAATCTATAAACTTTTACGGTTACAAATATCCGTAAGCTTGTATACGGATATTTGATTAAGTTTTCATAATATTTTACTTTTTATATTAGATGCAGATTATTTCCACTTAAAGGCAAAATATGATGCCTAACGAATGAATGAATGTTGAATAAAGGAATAAAATTTTTTTAAATTAATTGATAAAAAAAAACTAGAACATTCTGAGTACGTACTACACAGTACGCTACTAGATTTTAATCCCCGATTTCTATGTGAAATGGCATACTTAGTGAATGCGAAACATAATTTATTCACATCGCGTAAACATAAATGAATCCGAAAACTTTATTAATGGACATTTTGAAGGTAGACGGTTGCTCTTTAAAAATCGTGTCCTGAATTTGTAATGAAAAATGTTATTCTTGTAACTAATTTTGTATTTCCTACTTGTAACGTGAATAGACATTACAACAAGGTTAAAATCCTCTTCCGTAATCTAGGTTTGAGTTTACTATTTACAAAAATAAATCTTATTTAGGTAAAAAACTGGAGTTTGAAAAAACATCGAATATTTTTCAATAGCGTGCGAAAAAATTTCACATGATGTGACATGGCGTCCGTTCTGATGTCACAATTATGTGAACAAAACATATCATTCATTATGTTTCTGCTTCGCGACACACAGTAAAGTTTATTCGGTTACGTAAATGTGACGTCATGTATTACGTCACACTTATGTAAACAAAATTACAACATTAACATTACATTAAACACTACAAGTGATTCGTTATTGAATCAAGATGGCGGATTGCGAATTCATAATCTTTTTCTTACGTTTCCTAATTAGGGAAGTAGATTACCTATGATGGACATTTATTTAATACATAGACTATTAAACGTTACAGATACTGCTAAAGCTTCGAAAAAAATCTTGTAGTTTTTATCTTTTTTTTAGAATTACAGTAGGTAGATATTTAGTAACAAATTGGTGTCAAAAATTATTTAAGAAAAAATTAGGTATAGCTATGTAATGGTCACGGCTGTGTTGTATACGAATACGTTTATGTTACATATTATTATTATTTTTTAATAAAATATTATTAATTATGTATTTATGTCGTAAAATAACCTCAAAACGGCGGAGCTTCCCCCTCTACCGCGCGCGATTTGTCATTGTTCTTGCTTATTGTAATAAATTCTGTGATCCTTTACCTGTCCAATTATATAATTTAATTTCAGACGAAGACGGTAGTTTCGAAACTACAGCGCCAAACCGTATCCTCCCGTGTTATTATCATTAGGTCACGTCAAAAAATATGTGAGATTTTCATTAGCTTATCTTATTAGAACTATAATAATTAACTTAAAGTAAGCTTCCTGTGTACGAAGGATGTACCTAAGCTATTATGAAAGGAAGTATTATTCTTCCTATCCTTAGCAATTTATTATCTTGAATTAATTTTAGGAATTTTTCTAGATAAAATACTTTATAAGGAAGATCTCTGCATCATAACTCTTCGCGCGTTAATGATTGAGATTAAGTTCTCTAGAGAGAATAAAAAGCTCTAAGTAGTGGTTTGATTAACTTTTGCTTAATGTCACATTCGTCACACCATGCATACGTGAGGTCAAATTTGTATCAAAATGTATGTAAATCCGAATCCTCGACATATAGACATTATTAAACGAATCACTTTCGATGCTGTTACTATGTATTAATTATTAAGTTATGGATTAACTTATTATTAGGTGATGGATTAACTTATTCTAAAAATACACCCCTCACCAGGAAATTGTACTCAAGATAATCTCAAGCCTCTTTAAGGTGGCAACTAAAGGTCATTCACACATTGAGGTTAAGCCGCCCTAACGGGTATCAACTTGTCTCAAAATATTTCAGTAAAAATATGTGTTTGGGTGTTTTTCTTTCTTTTTTGTATCGGATATGAACAATATACATCAAAAACTGGACATATCTCACTGGTGATACAAAATACATCATCAATGCATTACATGGTAAAAACGGGGACAATTTTCTGATGCTTCTTACGACACTTTAGTATGCCACTATGGGATCGACTATCTCAATACAACCTAGTCAAACTAGAATAATATAAAATGTTGGGTGAAATAAATAAATAATTATACAAATTTTTTGTCCTAACCTCTCAATTCATTCCTATACAGTCTCATTAATAAAAATTGCTTATTCTTCATTCATTTATTTACTCATTGCTAATCATATGTAGTTTATTAATAAGGATCATAACGTATAGCCTATACGTATTCCTGTGTTATTCGACCAAAAATTCGCCACAAAGTCCTTGTTATGTATCGAATTCGAATAAATCGTAGCGTATCGTCCCACGCTAGCTGTTCTTATTTCATCAATCATAGAGAAAGGTGTGGGATTGAGTGAAACTTCTATTTTTACCCTTTTATTTCATTGAACTTTTAACTGAACTGAAACTCGGTAGTCATGTGTCACCTATGCTACTGCACTCACAGCAAATTCAACCGTCATGGAAAGGTTTTAATTGCTATTTTTGGAGATCCTTTAACATTCGTCTTTTAGAAGATCAAATTCGTTTAGATTTACCAGTAAATAAGTAACAAACTTTCTCACCAGTGGTTTAGGCAATATGTTTTTAAAATAGGTTTAAGGGTACTATGTTTGGAATATTAAATTGGAGATACTTTAATGTGAAGGAAGTATGGATGAAGAAATACACCTGTTATAATAATATTTAAATTGTCATAATAATACTAGCTGGTATGATTTTACTAATCAATAAAATAAGTTAAAATAAATAAATTAAAATTATTTATTGAACACTAATCCTTAAGTACTAGAGATGTAAGTCCTGAATGTAAATACAGAAGATTGGAGAATCCTTTGCAAACAACCTTTCTTATTAAACCGTAGAATTAGATACAATGTAACTTATGTAATAGCTATTAGTCCACACAGACATTGTGTGTTCTGAAATTGAGTCGATATATTTGCTATCAGACTTTATTGAACCCTCTCATTTTGATCTCTATGACATATTAATTTATCTATACTGGTAAGAAACCTATAATAAGATCTAATACGTATATTGGATATCCTTGAGAATTAAAACATTAATATTTCTGCGAAATGGCTGAATCATTGTGTAACATTCGTATAGAATATTTTGGGTAAAAAATAACATCATAAACTTTTGTATTAATGAAAATATTTTATTACAGAGATGATTTTAATTTACGCTCGCACTAGTTAATCCTAGGATTATTAAATCAAAGGATAAATTAGAGTTTACTCTCTGCTTACTTCTGTGTTAAGAAATATTGAAGCATATTAAATCAGAGCTAAAGCATCTACATAGTAAAGTTAAATTATGTTTATAAATAACGGAGTTACTATATCTAACTAGCTTATACCATTCAATCGGAAGTAGGATTTAGAAGGATCCAACCATCCTCAGGTCTAGTCCACCCCTGCATGTAGAAATAGTATTGTATTACAAACAAACTCCTAATCTACTCGAGTAGAGTAAGAGAATTAAATCCAAAATACTGTTAGATTCTAGGAAATTATATAAATAAAAACCTAGTGACCCCAAAATTTTAATAGGCAATCTATAAATTATTTATCTATTTGTCATTTAACAAAACACACTGATAATAACAATTTTCCATTTAAACTCAATTTAATCAAACATATCTCTTGTTTACGTCACAGTGGTATTTTTTACGCGTAGTCTATCACAATCTTGCCCGCAATAAATTTTATTGATGCTTTCAAATGGGACTGTGTTAGAACAATTTCAAACCCATGTTGGAACAAGGTCGTAAAGGATAAAAGATCTTCGACATAAAACAAAGTTATTTACAACAGGAGGAAAATATGCATCGTAACAATTACGTTTCTAACTATCCTAATGGTTATAGTACGAAAGAATGGGTTAGGTGTGCAACTATTTTATGTGCCGATAAGGACAGATAGTAGCTAAAAGACGTTACTTCAAGTTTTGAGAATTAAAAAATAGAAATTGATTCGCTCCTTTTCTTAATAGACAATAAGATGGTTGAAGATGATCGAATAATTAAACGAAGTACCTTTTTTCACATTTTGCGAGATGATCCAAATGAATTGCACAATAATGAATTTTGATGAAAAAAATTTTAGACACTACGAATACTTCGAGATAAGAAATAAGAATGATAAGAAGATACAAATTCAAATTTTAACCAAGAAACTTATATGAACTAGTTACAGTAGAATTAAACCTGCTCGATGAGAATTAATTACCGTACAATAATTTACATGTGGCTGCTGAAACGACATAATTATACTAAGTGTGATCTGTAGCAGCTCATACATAACGGAACCGCAGGTGTGGGAATAATCAAGATAATCATGCGTCTAATGTTGATGAACTTGACAAACAACACGCAGATAATGCCAAGTATGCAAACTAGACAAGATAATGATTGGATGGAAAGTTAAATCAAGGATGTTTGTGAGCGTCCCGCCAAGTTGAGCGTTTAAATATTGCTTCAAAATTAGTACTCCTCCTCTGAGCACAATAATTCGATTTGTTATATTGGTAGTTTTAAAATTGTTGAATACAATTGTTGGTCTTTGAAAGTATAGGTACAGCTTAGGGTAAATTAGAAATAAATGGATATCTCTATAGATATATAGAGATACAAGCAGATATAATGCTAAGAAACAAACAGATGGGACACTTGAAGGTAAATGATCTTAAGTAACTTTAAAAGAATTGTCAGTGTTGAGTCAACTCTGATGGAGAGTTATTTTAAGCATTTACTTAAGAACTGCATGTCGTAGCGCTTTGTAATACCTTAAAGGAAGCTTCTTTTAACGTTTGAAAGTATGCAGAAGAAACGATCATTAAAATCGTAATAAGAAGTTTGATGAAAAATTCCGGGTATGACTAAAACAGTTCCTCGAGGCACTTGTCATTATAACATCGGTAGCATCATAATATACGACATAACTTGACGACGACAGAAGATTGCTTTCTGAAGTATACAGTAATTGCATTTCATTTATAATATAAGTGCATAATAGTAAAAAGACAGCAGTAGAATAAATCACAATGAGAGAGAATTTGAGATCTGATTACGTTTAAATAATTCACATTTTAATCTCGTCGCCATACGGGAGCAGTAAAATAAGAAAGTACTGAGGTAATAATTTCTTGCTTAACCCTCAGCCATGAAATGTGAAAGAATATTCTCGTCTGTAGGTATTGTACGAGTATAAGCGTTATTTCTCTACCCAGCAATAGGCATTAGTTAAGTCCCTGGCAAAATACAAAAGGCACATGTGTGGCTGATTTATGTGTGAAGAAGGTAGGTTTTTGTGTCACTTGCTTCGTTTTGAATGGGACAGAAAAAGACTCATATTTTCTGACGATAAGTGATGAGTATTTTACATAAATAGAAGTCGAGAAAATTGT
>LGAG01000283.1:17570-36758 GCA_001278395.1 Lerema accius | reverse complement strand
AGCCGCGGGCATCGTCTAGTTTTACATAAATAGAAGTCGAGAAAATTGTCGCGATGCATAATGATATTCTACACTATAGATATGTGATGTCCTTACTAAGCAACTGAATGAAGTGTTCTTCGCTACATCTCCACGACAATTATTGCGGTCTGGTTCTCTATAAGAAAAAGGACTCCAATTAAAGACTTTTCATGTTTCATAAACTATCATTGGCAATACTATAAACATATTAGTACCTCGTGTATGTAATCACCTATAATCATATAAGTGTATATTAAGGTCTTACCCTCATTTATTCTCACTTAATGCTCAAATTTATTCTATTTAAAACAAGGACAGTTTATCAAGATAGTTAAGAAGGTCAAATGTAAATTTCTCTAGCGCTTAGAAATTTCCATTTATCTTAATAATATTCGTTGTCATAATTTTTCTCGAACATTATTTCAATTACCTAGTATGTTGCTATCATTGTAATAGGTATTTTAAAGGTTTTTATTGCGATTATACATGAGTATAATAAACGTTGTTTGAAAGAGGATCAGATTGGGGTGAGATACTGTGTGGTTGTATAAATGAAAAAGTTAAAATACTGATATAAAGTTTAAAAAGCAGAAGAAATTCCATCCACTTCCGTGTGATGTCAACTAATTTACGAGGAAAACTTCAGATACTGTTACAAAATATTAAACTTCAAATGCCGACGTTGACACGAATCCAATATAACTTGTTAGCAAACCGAGCAAAATTGATTGGACACCGTGTTCAAAATGATTTTTTTTATTAAAGTTTTTGTTTGGCTGTATAAAACTGCAGAAATAAATAGAAAAGGGGATAAATAAAGGGTAATAGGTCGTCAGTTGAGTCTAACGAGTTGTTAAGGTAGCCCTCATTTCAGAAAGACCATAACATGGTAGTTTTGGAAGTTTCATGGCAAGTGAAAAAAACTTATATAGCTGTTGTAACTCCTGTTTCATTAGAAACTAAATATTATTTGCTTCGGTGAAGGAAAACAGCGGAGGGAAACCTGCACACCTGACAGTTCTCCATAAAAGTTCTCAAAGGTGTGTGAAGTCTGCCAATCCGCACTTTGTCAGCGTGGTTGACTATTGCCTGTACTTCCCACATTGTGAGAGGCGACCCAAGCCCAGCAGTGGGATAGTTATAATGACAGCTCCTGTCTCTAAGAGGAGAGCCAAAAATGAAATATAGGGTTATTTCACAAATAGTTAGATACTTAGGTACAAAAGTCATAAATACAAATTCAAACCTGAATTTACTTGCCAGTATTTCAAGAAAGGTTGAATTAAAGAACAAAGATGTTCCGTAAAAATCTTCACTTAAGTACTCTCAAGTTTATGAGATTCCGAGCATTGGATCTCTTAATTGTTTCCAGGCCAAGACCTTATTCGATTTGCAATTCGATAGGAAAAGTTAAAGATCAATTTGCACTTGAAATTCGATGAAATCAATCATAGAATTATTTAATTTAAGTTTCACAATCGATCTTAAATTGATACCTTTCTCGCTTACTTTAATTCTCGTTAACATAGTTTGTAGAAGGTTGACAGCAGATCAATGATTTAAATGAGATTTATTCACGAATTACCTACCTTTATAATTTTAGACATCTTGGTCTTGTGTTAATTTTGATTTCCAACATTTATAATCTTGTTTGCACAAGTAATAACATCATCTATTAAGCAGTGAATACTTTTTAATGGGAAGAGATTTGCAAACAAACATACAGTGCTCCCATTCTTTGCTGTCCACGGACATTATGACAAACTTCAAACAGGACTATTGGATGGACTGTTAGTTGCTTAGTAGGTCCTGTTAGTAATAGGTGTTAATGAGAACATTAGTGGACGTGAAAAATCATTTGATCGTCATAAGAGTGCATGAGTATAAAGAGAAAGACTTGCAGCCTAACGACGTTGAAACAGAAATAACCTATAACAAAATACGCCAAAGATAATAACATCTTAGATACAATATCCTAAAACATAATTGTCAGAATGTAGATTATTATGCAAGTAAAGTCAAGCCAATTTCCTTTACAAGTATCTCTCATACAAACTTACTTTATATATTAAAATATTTCAGATAAAAGATAGAAAATTACATGGTAACAGTATATTGCTATTAACACGTGCTCGCAATGCAATACTGTGAAACTGTATAAATGATCGCAAGTAATTAACTGGCAATACACGAACATTTGCAGTCAATTAATTATTAAGTTGCGATACTCGCAAATCGATTTTAATCAAAATGTGTGAATATTACTGAAAATGTTGTATAACCGGGAGGATCTGTGTAAATTTTAAATAATAAGTTGTATTTATGTTTTTGTTCTGTCCAAGTCACTTGACGATTAACTTTTTCGTAGCAATATATATTCATAACATAATTGATTAACTGCAGGCGCAGTCAGAAAGTGAATGGGTGACAATCGGTCCCGATTATTATCATTAGATGACAGTCGATAAACTATATCGGAGGCTCGTTAAACTATGTCAGAAGCTCTTCGAGGGCACAAAAACTTCCAACGCTTCTGTTGGACACAGAACTCTCTGTCAAAATGCACTGGAGCAGCATGGTTGAGTATGCCCTAGGACTACGTGTCATGTCATGAGACGTATTTAAGTTCGTCTTACGTAACATACGAGTAGCACCTTGTTTCATCAAGATGACGTAGATTGACTTATAATTCTGTTCGCAACTTCGAAGTAGCTACGTGTGGTGATTAGGCTTTCTGCAACTTGGCATTATATAACAATGTCATCTCTATAACTTTCCAAACTAGAGCATTATAAAGTTCTTGCGATGCAGGCATTCACGTAATTATAGGTACTTAATACTTATGTGTTTTTATTATGTCAATAAAGTGTTTGTAATTTTCTAATTGTTGCACACTGTCAATTATAATTTGGGTATGGTGCTGTTTCAGTAAACCAGGATTTTGAGTTCGTTTATGTAAATGTAGCTTTTATTTTTTTCTTTAAATACCTGATTATACAGATTATTAATTAGCAAGGCCGTCATTCAAAATTTCCTACTAATTTCTGGTTAATAATGAAGAACTTGATTCTAAGGTATTCCATATTACAAAGAGTTTGCAAATTGTCAAGCTCAGCTAATATATCCTGGTATCCGACATGGCGCGTGATGTGTTCTTATAGATAGAACTTGCAGTCTTTTTTTATACTTTTTGGCTTGCAAATTGTTTTATCGTTGAAAAAAGCTGCAAAATGTAATTGGTAAAACATTTTAGACTTAGAAATCCTTTCCTTAATTTCCATCTTCACGAAATCAACGAATGAAAAGCACTTCAATAAGAAGATTTTTGTCATTATATATTCAAATGGGAATTACTGTTTTATACATTCTGACATGTGGTTAACGGGAAATGAAGTTAAGGAAAATAAGGCTTTTACGTTAAGAGACTCAATTGAAGACAGAAAAACATATTAATATACATATAAAAGACCACTTAATGTTGTATTGTATAAATTGAATTGTATTCTTTATTGACATGTCAAATTAATATCAGTGAAAGTAATGACAATGAAAAGAAGTGAGATAAGGTACTATGAAATTGACTGCTGATTGAGAAAATTCATTATTACTATTTGTTTCTGAGAACATTTAAGAGAAATGTTAGTTGTGAACTTACACGCTTTACGGAAGAAAATGATTACTAATTTCTAACAAACATATTTTATTAAATTAGATGGCATGTACTTACAGGATTTGAACTTAGATCTACGTAATGGCATGCCAATACTTAAACCAATAACTTATTACCTGAAATATAGAGCTATCGAAATCAGATTATAATTCTCAAGATGTCTTTTCACATTATTCAAATCAGAAATAGGATTCATATAAGTAAGAACCTACACATGTCACTCAGCTTAATAACCCTTCCAATTCCAAGCATCATTGTAAAATTGACACGCCAGAGCGTTCACAGCTCTTTTGTCATACTCCGATTCAGATAAAAGGGTCACCGTAGTTTGAAGGGTTAATTTCCGCTGCTAGCTGAAGTTTATTTTACACATATGAGAAAATGATTCTTATCGCTGAGAGATACGGTTGGAATTAGTATGACTTACTATGATTTTTTGATGTCAACCAACGAACCTTTAAAAATGCTAGCAATTTTAATGTTTGATGTTAAATCACATAAAGCTTTCGAAAATATTTTTTTTGCGAAAGGTCTTTTATAATATTGAAATGTCAGAACCATTTACCATGCTAAGAAAATGTTTCTATGCTAAATAAGAAGTATAATAAGTTTGCTAAAGTTAGGCATTAAACAATTTCCACATTTTGATACATCAAAATTACATTAGTAACTAAAGCAATGACTAGATTGTCAACCTTTTCCATATTGGTAAAACTTTTTTTTACAATATTTTTTCTGTCAAAGTTATCTAATCATAGGAATCAAAATCGTTTGACCTCTAGTAGCATTTTATAAAGTAAAACCCGTACGGAAGCATACATTACATTATGTAGGACATACAAAGCCAATATCGGTAACAAATTACGTTGTCTTCATGAATATTTCATTCCTGTGCTCCCGTGCTGATATTATCTGAAAATTAAACGTGACTTCGGCTACTGTTTTAGATTCGCTGTCTTAGTATTTTACGAAAATAAAATATCAAAAAATGTCTATTAACTAACAAAAAAGAACTTGAGAAGTCTATTAATACATCAAGGATAGATATATTTCGAATCGTCAAAATTACCTTATTCTATTTTAGGTATTTGTAATTTTTTGTATTATGTATGCGAGTTTATTTAATTATTTGACTGTGCCAGAAGTAGGGCAACATTCCTTGAGTTTATTAATGCATAGTTATTATACGTAGTGCAATAAATAAGCGCTCTCGGAGTTTACAGAACTTAATCCTATCATTTTGTAAAAAAAATATTTCTACGTTAATTTTCAAACACTATTAAATTAAACACGTTCTTTACACGCTTTGAGCAATAAAAGTATTTTATTACTTTACTTTTCGTGTTCTTTTACCTATAAAACAGGCATAAAAATGAATTTCCATTGTCAGCCCAGAAATCCTGGTACAAAGCTTCCTTGAAACGAAATAATGGATGAAAATGACTTACATTTCTCTGGAAAAAGTCGCGATTAACGATATGATACAATGGCGTTCTTTCAGAAACAATAAGTACGAAGCAAGATCTTTTCTTAAAAGGAACAAATCATCTAGCATTCAATGCGATATTGTACCTCTTACCTGGTGTCGATAAGACACCTTAATTAAGTTTTAAATTTTTACAAATGTTGAGTACATGATGACCTCATTATATTGAAATCTGTCAAACTGTTAGAAGTGTAGAGCATATACATACGCTTTAAAAATAATACCTACCTTTTAGCGCAAAATTACTGCAAATTAAATTATAATAGGTACTCTAAGTATCTAGTATAAGTAAATAATTTCTCTCAGAGCCAATCTCCCGCTAGCAATTTGGAGAAAACAATAGAATTCTTGAATTTAGGAGGCCTAAGAAAATCTAGCGGAATTGCTAATTAGACTGTCTGTTTCCAACTGTCGACTAAGACCTAGATAAACTACAATTTGGGAGCGTTAAAGTATTTACAAGTACAAATATATACTTTTTTAAAGATTTTGACTCCAATGTAACGCGCCGTAACGTTTTTCTATAAACACCCGCCCCCTCCTTTAACGTTAAGTAACACACGAATGGCTGTTTTTATCTAAAAAAATTGACATTTTGTCAAGTTAGAAAAATTATTTTCCTTAGTTACTTTAGTGCTCGCAACAAAAAGAAACAATGTTACGTAACGCGTTGTTCGACCCTATGTAACGCAGCATAACATTTTACAAGACCCCCCCCCCAAATTGCGCTACGTTATACTTGAACGATCCCTTTTAATGAATGTAACCGTAAACCATTTTATTCCATTTAAAGTTCTTTGAAACAAACGCATTACAGTTTGAAAGGAAAAAAACACTTCTCATTGCTCACCGCGTTTTCCTACAGCATCACAAAGCTGACAGCGGAACAGTCTAGATATTGCATTTTTCATGCAATTTATTTAATCCTTTTACCACAAAAATATCACTGCACACCAATTTACAATTGTAATTCTACTTAAAATTTTCTTTAGAGCGAGTTTCTTGTGATTTGAAAAGAAAAAATCCTTTCTCATTATCCAACAAGTCTCGTGCAGATAAGCGCAAAGCCGACAGACGGGGCTTTCGGCAAAGGTTGTATTTTTCATATAATTTGCATAGACTCTCACTGTCGCCGTAGGAGCATTGCCAAATTAGCTAGCTGGACGTTTTCTTAACGCTGTTCGCTTAAACAACTTCTAATCATAGTACATCCAAATCTCGGAATAACTTAGACATTAAAGTATTGTTTTAAACATGAGAGTGGAAATGTCCTTAAGCCATGGTCGCAAACTAGAAGTCATTAATGGTATAATATAACTCCGACTATACGTATAACTAAATTAAACTAGACTGCTTAAAATTGGATATTGGATGGCTCATAAATTAGGGTAATGAAGAATGATAATAGTTATTCATTCTTAAAATCAGATTCGTTTTAAAATTAATAAGAAGCTACTTGGAACTTTTTTTTACATTATAGACTACTATACGTGCAAAGTAATTCTAAAATGAATCTGATTATAAGTTCGAGAAGTAAAATTATTATTATCTATCTACGAGTATCTTTACATTATTACACAATACGTAGAAGTTATTAAGTAGTGTATAAATAGCTAATCTATTGTTACTTAAATTACCGAGAATAAAAGATTGTATCCTGAACCCCATTAGCAATGCAGCGTTACAACTGAAGCGTGATAAAACCGTCAACTAACTAACAAGACACGATTGACTAACTTCCGTGACAAGTTTCTAAACGCCACTAATGGCCGTTTCGAAGCTTCTGTCGCAGAGTTCGGACAAAGATGTAATTATTAGCATTGTAAGAAAGTTAAGCGACAACTTCTTAATAGAAGACCTACCATACAATCATAATCTATACAACTAAATAAAATTGAAGTGTGTTTTTGTAATATTAAAATAGCCGCTTTTAACTGAATGCGTACTTATGTATACACGGTACACATACCAAAATAACATTTTATTTTATTTCCGTCTGTCTGTCTGTTTGATCCAGCTAATCTCTAAAACAGGTGAACCGATTTTGACGGGAATTTCACTGGGGGATTGCTGATGTAGTAAGGAGTAACTTAGGCTACTTTTTTTTACCTTCGTTTCGGCATAGGTTTGCCGAAGCGAAGCGAGGGCGGGTTCACTGGTGAACAGATAAAATAAAATGAATAATTGACATTGCAAAAATTTATGTTGGCAGTTCTACTTAAAAAGGACGATAATTAATGTCAATTTTATAATTAGTATAAACAATACTCACTTCTAATTTAGAAATTACCCTACTATGTTCAACCAACTAACTTAACCATGTAATATCACGATGATGATTTATAAAAAAATGGCTTAACGTCAGGCAACTTATATAAAGGATCCGGTAGAGTAACGATATAGTCACGACACGATACGACTATGTCCGTGCTGTTTTATGACTCAATTTATCCGTGAAACTAAGTAAAAAGAAACGTATCATATTTCAAGATTCCCTAATATACTTAATTTATGTTTATGCTATCTAGAGTAATGGCTCAAATCTGTACTCCACATAAGTTTTTTGAAATTTTAAAGCACGCTACGTGAATAGCATAATCTATTTTAGCGAAAAAATGTTGGTTTTCTTCCTTAGAGCTCCAGCTTTGCACACATCGGAATTTAGAATACGTGGCTACCTACTTAGTATTCTGCTTTAGTAAGACATCTGTTACAATTCTCAAACAAATCTATTGAAAGCAGAGCAGCTGTGAACGTCTTATATGTATGTATGTTTATTTGTCCATACTTCGATTGTTTACATGACGCAGTAAATTATACGACACGTATGATGCAATGGTTATCATGGTCCTGGGTTTAAACCCAGCGGATCGAAAAAATTATAGATTTTAAATTTTAATTTATTTTCTTGGTCTGTGTAGATATTATTCTAGGTAGGAAAATGCTCCTCAGGAGTTTCTTTGTATTTCTATACTTTCCTAGTGAAATGATACAAAAAGGCTATAATACTAATTTATATCAACTTAATTGTATTGCTAACATTTTCGCCAAACTAACTCTTTTAACATCATTTTCGTAACACGTCGATAGATTCTGTCTATTATCAAATCCCGGGTGACAGGCGACCTATATAATAATTAGGTAACTAAGTAAAGAGACCCAATTTGATAGTTTCCGATTTCCTGGACGTGAGTAATGGATGTGTCAAGAGTTGAGTCTATCCCCGACGCGACACTCCGCTAGTTGTTATTAAGTTTTGGGTGGTTGATCTCTGTCTTTTTACGAAATGTCACACTGTAGACGAATGGGATAATTGACGCAACTAATTTTGTTTTAGTCGCCGTAATTTCAATAATCTACATAACCATTAAAATAAAAACAAGACTACTATTGTTTTGGAAACGGCGGACGTGGCAGTTTAAAATTTTAAAGCTAATGTTCTCTTTCACGAATAAGAGGAATCCAGTGACATCTCACATGATGAAATCCGTCAAGCAATTTGGGCTGTAGAGTACGACAAAGAAATTATCTATACATAAACACAATACTTAATTCAATCTTTTTTGGGCATTGGTAAGATTTGCTATTAATAAATTATTTTGAATGAATATTTAGCCTTTTCTAGCGTTCTAGGTTCTAGGTTGCTAGCTCACTAAAATCACATGCAATCTATTTGACACTTGTTCTATTTCGCGAAGTTCCGAATCTTAAAAGGGCCACTTGTAACCTTGCGGGCTAATGGAACTTCCTCTGACATATCGTCTTGGGGCTCTTCAAATTAAGTCTTGGGATTCTAGCTTCTATTCATGAAACTTTCAACTATAAGTAGGTACTGACAACATTTAAAAATGCAGGCACGTAAGCGGTTGGGATTTGGCATTGTAAAATTTTACGCAAATAAAAAGTCAGGGTAGCTAATTTTCATGTACAATTTGTGTTATAAATATATTTATTTTTGCAAATAATTTATTCTATTCATCTAAAATTATCTTGCTTGTAAGGTAACTTATTTTTGCCGGTACATCACTCTTCGCCAAGTTGAAAGTTGCCTGATTTCCCAAAGGGACAGAAGATAACTGAAAAAGCAATGAATGATACTGATGTTGACAACTGATCTAAAGTCAGATCTTCCTTTTGTTGCTAAAAATCCCTAACATTAGAATCTCTTATTTCTATAAATAGTAAGATTTAGTGACATTTTTTCTGTCAGCGAAGATAAGCCTTACTTAACTAAAAGTAACATCGTTTTCCATCAAAAATATTAATTAAAATATATTCTATAGAACATACTAACAAGCAGACTAACAAGTTATAAAAAACAGAAAAACACTAACTCGACTGCACAAGCCTTAGTCTAGTAATAGCAACCAAACAATTCTTTATATTTAGAAGTAGTCTAACTTGCCTTATTTCCTTACAAAGTACGTGTAAATACCGAACTTTCCGTAGAAAGAGAGAAAGATTGGTTCTACCCTCTATTCTCTATTTTTCACAAGTACCCTCTGTGAGATGCGCGGCTTCTCAAACTTTGTGCACTGGGAAGTTATCGGGAATTGTGCAGAAATTTTATTTACAACTAGATGACCCGATAAACTTCGTATCACCTACGCATATAGGATACGATATATATATTTCTATTTTTATCCGATTTTTTCCATATTTTCTCACTTGCTAAACTTTTCCAGAACTTAAACGAATATTTTAAAACCTATATTAGTCAAATCGGCCTAGCTGTCTTCAAGTTTGGACAAGACAAACAACAAAATATTTGAATTGTATTATATACGAGTACATAATAAGTAACCATTAACAATTTAAACGGTTACGTAAAAACATGCTATATATAAACTACCAAGTCACACATAATATCACACTAAAAATGTGTTCAGAAGCATTACAGAAATAACTAATAACAGAGACATTACGACTGTAAATTTTAGTAATTTCTCATAGGAAGTTTTTGGTTATTAAACCTACATATTCCTACTCGGTATCCGACGGGAATACAAAAACATTCGCGATGTTTTTCCATAGATATCAGTCACGAATGATCGCCCTCGGGGCCTTTCAGCACCATTCATGTTACAGCCTGCATCGGCCTCTGCGTTCGACGATTGATTCTGTTTTAGTTGTTTTTGATAGCTTTTATCCACATCGCTGCTATTTCCAGTTAAAAGAGGTTTTGGAACTGTTTGTTTAAGTCACAAAACGGTACCTAGCTTTCGGACATGTTTTATTAAGGGGAAAACAAACTTGGTTTTTCAGCGTATGTACTCTATGTATATCTTTTTCTTTGGTATACTGTATAGTCTTAAATGGCTTAACGGATATATTTCTTTATTACTGCGTTCCCGACTCTCTTAAAAATGTTTAGTAGTTGGTTATTTTGTATTTCTATCAATATTGTCATATTATTATTTTTTATTGATGTAATTACATTTTTATAATAGAAATTTTTAGAGAGGTCTTTGAGTTTAGGCAAGCAGTAGGTACGAAGATAGCTCCTCCAATTGAGCGCACTTCTACGTACCTTAATGACGGTCTTGTGAGCCCAGATCTACGCTTACGTGATTCTTGAAGTGAGACGTGAAATTTAAATTGGACGTTCGGAAACGGGAAATCAAAGATCCGTGACATCCTTAGTTTATCTCAATACCAGACGATGACCGCGGCTTCGCCCGCGGAAAAGTCGTTAGAAAAAATATATTGAATTTATCCCAAGGGAACCTATAATTGGGGTACAATCTATCCTATTGGATATAGATAATTTATTCCTGGATGAAAACTATCTGTGTGTCAAGTTTCAGCATAATCCGTTCAACGATTAGAGCGTGAAGGACGTACAAACATCTAAACATCCACACAATTTTTCACATTTATAATATTAGTAGGAAGTAGGATTGCTTTTTATAAAGTCAATTTGATACTCAATCAGACTTGACATTTAGTGACAACAAAAATCCCGAAAGTCCGAAAACTATGTATCCGGGGAACCCAGCTTACAGGAAGGACAAACAATAACCCAAATGTCTGGCAGGGGTTTACAACATTTTGTTGCCTCCGTCAATTTAAGCCATAACAACCTATATCTGACAGACAAACTCATAAACTATACCAGTTCATAATAATAGTATAAATTGCAGCTCCTGTTCACAACTAAACACTACAATACAAGTTGAACCGCGTCAGTAATTTCATTTGTTATCGTGGGCTTAAACACAGCAATTCAATTACACTGCTACCAGTTAAAGGTGGTCCAAATAACAATCGAGTTAGGTTACCTACAGATACAATTCAGTTTCACGTTCTAGCGTTGAAAGGAACACGAAGTGGGCGGCGTATTTGTCCTTCGGTGCTTGTTGGCACGAAAATAGAATTTCAGGTAATCCTCAAAGACGAGAGATCTAGAAGCTCTGAGACAACTTTGTAGGGTTGCGTCGGTAAATAGGTGAGAATGGAATATTACGAGGTTTTCTAGTGGGTTTCTTTGGTACTGAGAATGATCGAGTACTGGATCAAGTGGGATATTACTTCTATCTAGGGCCTAGGTTTTTACCCTGGGGGTAATTACCAATGCAGGGATAAATCAGCTATTTTAAGGGGGTAATGAAGGACCTAATTATTAGGATTATAAAATAATAATTACAGAAAAAGTTACTAGTACACTTTCCTTTGATAACATTTTAAAGATGAGCTAAAATCAGTTTTCTTTATTGATCATAGGGGTAACGATATTGAAAAGGTTAGGAACCACTGATCTAGAGTGTAGTTTAGGGTATAATAAAACTCACCAATTGTCCGATTAGTATTTATGTAATAAAAGTACTGTAAGTCGGTGTCAGCGTTCCCTACAATACAAGGCGCAAATCCTGAAGGAACGCAGACATGACCAGATCTGGATTCATTGTTTTTTCACGGGCGCAGTTTAGAAGCTCTTACCAGGCATATAAAAAGCTAGATACAGCACTGAAAAAAAAGTAACGGGAGTTTTTTTTTCCTCCTGGCCGACACTAGCTTACTTAGGCTCAAGCATAATGTAGGTACCTGTTTCATAAGGCCGATGATATAATAGGAATCATCTACTGAGACTTTAGGAACTTTTTTCTTATGATGTAAATTATTTTTTCTTAATTTTTTATAATATTTTTTATTCCTAAGACGAAATAAATGATTTGAATTTGCTCGGAATAAATTTTTAATTTGTCAACAGGACCTATTTTATTTGAAGAAATATACAAACCATGGCTGGTTCTCTTAGTACTAAGATTAAGGAATCGGTGTCAAGATTCCTTAGGCAAATATTTGCGCCGTCTAAGATCAGAATAAAAGGTATTTTTTATATCTTGTAAGTTATGAAAATGCTGAATTATGAAGACTTAGGTAAAAAAATATTTGGACGTAATAATAATGATGAATTCTTTTCATGAGTACCTAAACTAGAAAGTTATCTTTGCTAGAAAATATAGGTACGAGTATTTAATTAAAAACCTTACATACCAAATCTCCTTAGAGCAACGTGGAGCTAACGCTTACGTTACGCAATTTCTGAAGATTTTTGAAATGTAACGCACTGTAACGTATATCTGAAGCCTTTCCCCCCTCCTTAAACGTAGCGTAACAAAAAAAATATTCCTACGTTTTTAGTAATAAAAAAACAATATTACGTAACGCGTTTTTCGACCTCCCCTGTCACCTAAGTAACGCATGCGTTACCTAATACTTGAACGCCCCCTCATGACGTAAGATCTAATCCCTGTAATGGACTATTAAGGGATTGAAGTCAGGTCCAACTCGACGTCAGATATTGAAGCCGAAATGTTTAATGCCTCAACTCATCTGTCCAAACAGTTCCCAGTAGGATATAAAGCACAATAGAATTTGTGAAATTATCAGAACAAAAGGGTTAGTAGTACCATCGTAGGAGTAAATTAGGCGGAAAATTGTGAAATTATTTCACCTTTTCTGAGATTCTATAACAAAGGATGTCATTAAATTGAGAGCCTTTATAATTTCTAAGTCGAGCAGACAATTTAGTCAATTATGTTATTGAGCACCTTGCAATTTTGTTGGTATTAAATTTATTAGTCAGATGCTTGGTAGAAAGTGTTTATAATTCAGCATCATTAAATATAAACTTCGCCTCATTCGTACATTATCTTTAAATCCTCATCGTTAAGGTAATTTGTTGCCAACTCATTGTATTGGAAATGAGCAAATAATTTGTCGTTAGAATTTTATTATTACTTAAGTGTAAGGAGAGAAAATTTTCTACAATTCCCGCTACATAATGCATCGTTCATATAACACTTATTATTTATTTTTTTGCGATCAATATTCAAACCATTCCTCACTATTTATACAAGCGTACATCATGTAAACAGTAATGAAAACATATTCTGCAGGCATATAAAATCAAAATGCACGGTGCATGTATTTATCTGTGTTGTCTACTGTATTCACAGCTCGTACGGAAGCCGATTCCGACCGGGATGTATCACCGCTTGAATATTCAATGAACGATTGCTGGAAATTAGGAAATATAGGAGTAGGTGACGGTATTTTCTGTAGAGATACACTGATTTTTGTTAGTTAGTCATTTCGGCAAATCAGTTTCGATAAATCGTTGTTTTTGCAGTTTCATAAAAAACTCCATGTGCCTAAATTTTCGTCTTGAAGGTAAGTCTAGGACCTTTAATATTAGAAAACTGTAAATTTTAATAAAATTTATTTTAATTAAATTAATTTTACATACAAACAACTTCATTTTTACTTTGCACCTTGTATTATAAATATAATTTGTCGATAAAAGTATGAAGTATTTTTAATTCCATTAACTCCTGAAAATTATGGGGGAAGGCATTATATTAGCTTCTCACGTTCATAGGGTTGGCATTCGGCAACGAATTAAAGTTATTCCTATCAAAACCTGCAATCACTAACTTACCAACCCTATATTGCAAATTGATACGCATTGAAAACTGATAGCATAGCATTAGCGCAAAACTAAACCAATATACTAAACAAATTCATAATGATGATTCATAATGTAAACTATATCAAATTTGTTTTGATGATTCAGCTTGATTAACATAAACAAACTAACGTGTGAATTAAATATTAATCTTCTAATTAAATTTATTAATTTGAAATGATAAAACCAATTTATTTGTTCCAGTTATAGGTATGACAATCCAAATTTAATTACCGTGATTTGTGTTGTCTAAATAACTATCACAATGGATTCAGTAATTTATTATTTGCTCTCTAATTTATTCATCATACATTTGTCCAATTAATTCTCATGTATTTATTACTCGATTTACTTAAATATTGACTTAGATATTTTATAATCAAGTTCTATGGCAGAATAAAAATTGTTGAAATATAGATATTAGTTTCAGTTCAAAGACACTATTGTTAGGTTATATAAAAAAATATAAACATTTTATATCTTAAGTTAAAAAGGTTTTAAGATGATGTTAAAATGCAATAATATTATACAAAAAGGAGTACTTAATTTATTAGCGTGCTCTGTGTGAAAATACGAGAACTTTCCAATTAGGCTGTCTTTTCTTTGGAATACGTATGAGACCGTAAATAATTATCGTAAAGTCGTTAAGGAAGCACGCAATGTAACGCGAAGCACTATTTCGATTATTTATTAAGGACGTAACATGTCTATAGAATACAATATCATTGGTTACATCTCACTCATTCGGACCAAAAAATGTATGTATGACTGAGTCTTCAGAACAAAAAAAATGAGTAATTTTTTTTCTTACGATTTGACATAGTCACAGAGCACGACCTGTCGAGCAATGTACCGGGAAAATTGATTTAATAAGTACGTTATGTTTTTTTCTACTACGCTCATTTGTTTAAGTCTCAGTCTATATATTTTTTCGTCTGTGCTCACTCATTACATTTTGAATTTGGATTTCATAGCACAAACGTTACTCTATTTTACGTTGTATTTACTAAATTAATAAATTCGTAGCCGTTTCGATTCATATACTTACCACCGTTCGACATCCGTATTTCTGATTTCGATTTCATTACTGGTATTATTTTTATGTAAGTTCTACCTGGGTAGCTACCAATCTCTTGTTTCAGTTAGAAGCCAAACGATAGCATAGTTTTAGAATTAGATCGGATAGCAATTGAGCCAGGCAAAGGAAAGTAGCCAAACTAAAAAGGCGTTGCAGCAAAAAGTTGTTCAATCGAAGTTTAAAGTAAATTGCAGAATTACGTCTGCCAAGATATCTAGTATCATTGTAGTTCAATTACCTTTACTTATCCCTAATTTTAAGTTACACCACAAGTAACAATAACAATACTATATTTATTTAACATTTATTATGGACAACGGAAAAAATACAGACACAGTTTATAAAGAGAATAATGTACCTACATGGGAACTACTTATATCAAATCGAAATCTCTTCCAGTGTTATATTCGACTTTACAAAATTATATTTATTATTGCCGGTAGTAAAAAGTACATGTGTGGATGCACAAAAAAAAACATTATAGTCATTGAAACAATGGAATCGTTGAAATAGTTGAATATTTTGTATCAAAGCAATCCTAAGAGATTGGTTTTATTGTCTTCAGGGTAATGGTATTTCATTAAGAGCTTGTAAAAGATCTGATGTAATTATCAAGGTAAGTTCTTTTACCCTGTTAAGAGTAGGTATTTCTTCTTTTTTTATAATTTACCGCTTCTTTTTTTATAGACGACCGGCTCTGTGGTTGATATTCTAACTCTAACAATTGTTGTATTTCTAATTTGTGAGAGCAAAAAAATATATTTTTTGTTTGTTTGTTTTACTCATTATGACAAATAATTACTACTGACTACTATGTCAATGAACTAACTAAATCACAAAGCCCAACAAACCCTGACCGATAATAGAAGAATCAAACCCAGGACCCTTTGAGGAGCAATCCAGAAAGTTAACTGTTTAAAAATTCATGTTTAAAGTAGTTTAATTTTTTTTTATTACTAATCAACAGATGCGATAAAATTATTTATCGCGTAGTCGAAAAAAACATAACATAAATAACAAATGAATGTGACGTATGTCAAGTCACAACAAAAAATTACCTCACTTTTTGTTCTCTAAACTGAGTCTATTATACATTTTTGGTCTGAGGATTTTAAGTGGTCTCCGTCATACATTTATGGACATAAGAGAAACCACAAAAATCACAAAAAGTGAAAATATGAATACGTGTTGCGCCATCCTAGCATTTGCTTTTAGATGCTTTGAATTACACGAGTATAAGGGAGTAAATGCATTTAACGTGGTGGTTTTTAACCGCGTCTTTTAAACAACCGCGAGCGGTTTGCGAGTTGTTATTTTAATTTATTTATACACGCCAACAGTAAGAGCACTTGCATTTTAAATTAGAAAGAAATTAAAAGTAAATATTAAAGAAAGTCGTGGTTCAAAATTCTACTATAGTCTTAAACCGTAAAACATTTTATAGTAGTTAAACGATTACGAACACTTAAAGAAAAGTGAAACATGAATTTCATAGATTTCTTGGAAAAAATAAATAAGGAAGAACTTGCTAGTTTGGCCATTAAACCTTCGCCCGTTTGGTGTAAAGTCACCTTTACAAATGTGGTCAGTTCGTTACAATTCGACGTATTTTTCTCTTTATGACAAACACGGAAAGGTACCGGAAGTGACCCAACTCATAGCATCCAGTTTATCTTACGCAATGTTTCATTGCGGTTATCTTTATACTCATTTTCACAAAGTACTGACCTGAATAATATTTTTATCTTTTTGCAATTTTTATGTACAACGGACTTCCTCTTACTGTATTTTAAACTCGACAGAATGATAATACTTTTACTGGGAATGTGTTTTGCAACTCGGTTAAGCGTTGTAAATTTCCATAATTTGCGGGTTAGTAAAAAGTTTTAAAGTCATTTAAACTATATTGCGATATTATGTTAAGACTACGTTTGCATTTAAAAATTATTCTGACATAAATTATGATCAAGGCATCATAAATATTATTGGAATATCAGCACAAATTAATCCTTCAAATAGTACCAGATTTTCATAAATAAAACGAATGAAAAACGCATGTATAAATCCATACTCACCCATAACTCTCGTATCGAGTTCTATTGATCTGCAAAAAGGCTCTAGCAAACGATAAATGCACTTGGAATTCGTTGCTTTTCGACCATTCAGTTTAATGTGAATAACCTATCTGTTACTCCATTACTTTTAAATACTCTGCTCAAATAAGTATGTCAATTGCTTCTTAATGTTGTAAATATCCGTTACTTACATTCGGGATGTCAGTCACTTGTATTTCGCTGATAGTAATCTATGCATTTAAACAATTACAGACATATTGTAACTAGTTATAAATAGAGAAAGTATTTCGCGTCTATAATAAGGTGAAAAATTGCAGAACGTTTACGTAGTGTTCGAATAAAAATCAAGTGAAAGAATTGTCATTGTATCCTTGGAATTGAATACGTTTTGTTTATTTCATGAATATATATAAGAACGATGACTAAGCAGTCGGCTCAAGGATAAGTGGAGAATATTTTGGCCTCGAAACGTGTTGCCGGGATTAAATGTTGCGCATAATGTGACGACCCGCGCTGGATAATATTCTTCCTTCCGCCTACTAACAATTCAAATTCTTTGTGCTCATTAAATAGCTAACAATATTACTAGACGGCTTGGATTCTTTTAAAATTAATTTTAACAGTCTTTTTCGGTACCTATATTTTTCTTTTTGTGGAGTTTTTGGGAGTTCTTGCATAAGTACTTGAATATTCTTTATTTTACTGACTTAAAAAAAAGGTTGTACTTTACTGCATTGATAGATAGGGATTACACAACTTTGTATTTATTTTAACAAGTTTTTAAAATGGGAACCAACTTCTATTTTTGACCGTATTTTTTCTTTTATACATATTACAGCAAGTAGATATACAATAGTAAGAATAACAATAATAAGCATTATAATTATGTACACATATTACAAATCCCAGTTCACACTCTTTGGGTACCGTACCTATTACACTAAAAAAAATTGACAGGCCGCATACAGTCCGTACATTTTTGTATACGTATTGTGGCGCCACGAGAGTCGCGCCACATTTATCGTCCCCTCAATATCTTCTGTATGTTCACGAAGGACACAATAGCGGGCGCAGTTGTCATACATTTGTCCCGAACTGAATTGTAGTGCAGTAGTTGTAGTAGTGTTGCTACGAATGTATGTTTAGCGTGTGGCGTCATCATGTGACCGTAGTGCAATTTTACACTAAAGAAAGATAGAAAAAGATAGAAAGAAAAGTTTATTTCCTCAAATTCTTACTGCAAACAGTATCACAACTAAAAAGTTACAAAATATAAATACAATAAAGACAATAAAATACAGCAAGCAAGAGGGAAAAGGGTATTCCTACTCGTAGTATTTCTAGTATTCCTAGTAGAAGTAGTGATAGCCTAGTGGTCTGAACGTTGGTCTTCCGAACGGTAGTTCCTGGGTCTAAACCCCACGGCATGCACCTCTTATTCAAAAATTTATGAGCGCATTAGATACTAAAATTATCACTTAGTTGGTAAAGGGAAACGTGAGGAAACTTGCACATCTGAGAGTTCTCCATAAAATTCTAATCCGCACTAGGCCAGCGTGGTGGACTATGACTTGTACCCCTCACACTGTGAGAGGAGACGCGAACCCAGCAGTGGCATAGTTATAGGTAGCAATGACGATTCCTATCGGTACTGTTGTATAGAAATATCGTGAACTTACCAAAGGTCATTTTGAATGATAACAATTTAACCCGTGACCTTTGGAAGCAAGGTCACTTCTAATCGATCGAATTTCCTCAACAATACTATATTGGTATATAAATTCTTATACGTATCGCAATAGTTAGACCAGACTCAACGCAATATCATGAAGTCCTAATATATTACGTAGATGCGAGAAACGTCGGCTTGTGGCCAAATAGGATTTG
>LGAG01000283.1:0-15560 GCA_001278395.1 Lerema accius | reverse complement strand
ATGTGAAAAAATATGGTTACGATTTTTTTCTCGATAACCCTAAAAGTAGTATAGTATTTGTAGGTCTACTAAGAATCAAGTAAGGAAAATATTAAAGTCTGAAATGCATTTTTTTCTTAATTATCTGTACTTACAAGTATAACGACTTGTCCGTAGTTTACCTCTATCTGTCATGAGATCATTTCCTAACCGGGATAAACAAATGACAGATGAATGTTTACGCAAGGGTTTAGGGCGTATTGTCAAGTTGTAGGGATTCGTAGAGTCATGAGCTTTGTTTGTTTATTCTATATGTAGTCACGTAACGTACCTTCCGTGTTTATACAAGTCTTAAGACACCGCAAGTTAATCCGTAGAACTAACGATGCCTATTGTGGCAAGAGGTCCAGTCGTTTGTGGGGTACAATGGGATATATTTATGCCTAAATAGAATTAGGCAACTGTTTGATAGGTTAGGCATCTTTTTTTCTTTTAAATCTCAAGCAAATATATTTTGTTTTGTAAATTGAGGAGCTTATCAATAATGAATTGAATAACTTGCATTTTTTTCAACTGGATTCTTGTATAGATTTTCATCTATATTCTACAATTTTGGACTTAAATTTCTCATCTCTGTATCTGTTATTTGAATTGAAAATTGTCTTTTATTTTCTGTAATGTCTGTACAAAATGTTGGTCCTTCGAGCCGAATAATACAAATTGCAATATGATATAGCTTTATTGTACATTCACGTCTGCTAGTTTCTTATTTATTTCGCTTCTTTTGAGTATAGTGTACAATGTACATCAACCTGGCCAGAACTCCATTTAGAATCTGTAGAAGGCTCGCTTTTCAGCTATCGTTACGAGTGATTTACGCGTGTCACGGTTTGGCGGGAGATTCCTCGCAAGTTTTATGTTCGGGACAAAATGGGACAACTTTGCGCCTATCGGTAAAAGTTGGGAACTCATTACATTACATAAACGCTACGTGGGCCTCAGTTATAACAGGTTCTGCGGGCTCCTTATATAAATCATCGCAACCCATAACTGTCCTTTCTGGCCTCAGCTCTCACAATGTAAGGGGTACAGGCCATAGTCCATTATGCTGACTAAGTGTACATTGCCAGAATTTAAGGATATTAATTTTAAACAAATTAAAATTAATAATAATATTATGTCAAATAGCTTGTTATAATTAAATAGCATTACTAAAACGAATTGACTAAGGAAGTCATTATAGTCGTATCAAAATTTCATTCAACTTAAACAAGGTACTCGTTACTCATGAACTTATTCAAGAATTTACAATATTCCGGATTGAACTAAAAAATATAGTAAAACGTTTAAATGCCCACCTGGCTTTAAATCTGTTACCTTGCTCTGAAAATGACTAGAATATTTGGCAGTTAACTAGTACGCTAGTATTTAATCGTCTGAAAGATGGTTTGCACGCAATGCGAGATTAAGCCGAACCACTGCAAAAATGTGAAAATAGAAAGCTGTCGGTCTTATTCGGAGCTCAGAGTTAGTTGGCTCTATTTTATTTCGAATTAGTAGCTATATATTCCAGAGAAAAGTCGAGGTAAATCTTTTTAAATGTACGGAAAGAGTCCATTCACTTTTACAGAATGAGGATTTATTTCCGATTGTAAAACAATGGTAGTATGGCTCTGAGTGTGTTACTTTTATTACAAGCATCTTACCTGTGACGGAAACTTAAGATTTTTCAATTTATATTGATGAATTAATAGAGTAAATTAATTATTAATATAAAAACATGAGTTCCCCATTACAATTTTGTAAAAAAGCGAATTATGATTAGGTTAGTTTTTTTAGCCGACCGCACAAGAAGTATGATAATGTTTAATCCAGCGTATGTAGGTAAATATATATGGCCATTTCATTATTTTAAAAATACTCGTGTAATCGACATGATTGAATAATTCGACGATGATGGACTAATGAGTCAATAGTTTATCTAATATACACTAACTTTAATAATTTAGTGTTATCTTCTTAACTCGCGTAGTACGAAGAAAAAAAAAAGTTTATTAGAGTTTTGGCTCGTCATCTGAAGTCTACATAATTAAGAATATTTCCTTAGAAAGCATCTTTTCGTGTCAAAGTTTTGCAAATGAGGTAGTAAGCTGTATTGTTAGTCGTAAGAATGCATACTTGCTTAATGAAGCGAGAATATGAAATGAAGTTTCAAGTTCTTGTTCCAAGATCGTTTTGCGTTTATATTTAAGTTTTAAAAATTAACGGGTTGATTAAATTAATTAGGTAAGTTTAAATTGTAGTTTTTAGTTTAAAAATATTCGTGGTTCTTATTTTATTTTTTATATTCCTACATTATATTTTTTAACTTACAATTTTCATAAGGCAAAATTGGGAACATGGTCTATTAAAATGGACAATAATTTTGTATGAACATATAGCTCGTCAAATTAGTATTTAGTATATCGATAAAAAATAAAATAACACATGTTTAGAACATTTAAAAGTTCTAAACGTAAAGAGATTGATACTTACATGTCTCCCATTCTATAAGTTTAGAGGATTATTCTTTAAGTGATTACGGATTATACTAGAGAATAATAAAAAAAACCGCAATTACTTAATTGCGAACCTACGTTATAAGGGACCTTAAGGAAGGTTTATAAAAGGAAATTGTAAGTCAACTTCTTTGGAAAGGTTTATAACATTGACATATTCGTTTTCAGTACTGACTTTCGCAATAAGAAAAGGGTTGAAATGTTATATGATTTTAAACGATATGATAAGTTACAGGAGATTAAGCACTTTTTACCCTAGCAAATGCTTAAACAAGACTGAATTATTTGCACGTAACTACATTTCAACACCGTTTTGATTAGTACTCAGCTAAATTCATGTAGGCAAAACTGCGGAATATAATGGAAGTTAATAAAAAACTCAATAAATGAAATTAAACATTTCTTATTACAAAAGTTTGCCTGATTAAAATAAACGGATCGCCCAAATTTATTATTTACAGTCGTATTTCAGTTTGTAATGAGTCTTAGAATAGCTTAGGGAAAATTTAATTGAATTCTATTTTTGGAATGGAACGAGAGAACTTTTAAAACCACTGGTTTTATCGGAATTAATAAAATTGCTTTTATATTTTTCGCAAGAAGGAACTTAAAATTAATAGAAAAACAAAAATATCCGTCTGAATAGACGAACTGTGGGGAGACCAACGTTCAAACCAATAACTTATCACTGCTCTCCAATCTCCAGTAACTCGTAAATAAAAAAGAGATAACTAGTTAATAAATATGTCAGCTCCTGTTTATATCGAGTAAATAACTGATTGCTCAATCAATAGTAGTTTAGTTGATAAGCAAGTCCCATTTGTCTCAATATATCGTCTTCATATGACGTCATGAAGAAGTTTGGTTCGTGACGTAAGTTTTATTTGAGGTATAGTTTTATTTCTTGATAGGAAATAGAGATGTCAGACTCGAACGTCATTATTATTGTATGAATTTGCCGATAATATTAATCACTCATGTTGTGCGTTAAAAACGTTGCATAGTTCAAAGACCTTAGCATACAGACTATGGGAATCGAGAAAGCAAATTTCTGTCGATTTGATAATAATTAAACAACTTCGTTAATAAACTAAGCGAACGACCCTCTGGTCAAATATAATTTGGAAACTGTTAACCGTTACTGAAATTAAACTAAAACTTTTAATTTCCCTTCAATCCCGAGTGGCCGGAACTGACGTCAATGAACGTAGAAATTGTCGAAATCAACTAAAAGTTACTCTACTATTTATTGTCATGTTCCGCTCCAAGTTTAACAGAGGCTTTTAAATTACACCAAACTTTGGTTTAGACACTGAAAAGGTAGGGATAAAATTGTTACATTTTATTTTTGTTCCCGACTTGTAACTTCGTTTGTCTTTGTTATTTCAGATTCAGCAATTGACTTAGATCTTTCCGTGTCAGATAAATACGCTGTAGGCTAAAAAGTTTGGTTTTAACTTGGAATTGTACATAGCTTCCTGTTAAAAGCAGATTTAGATTATTTCATTAATATTACAATCATATGGCATTACTTTCTTACTGCTAGTCTCGGGTCTCCTCTCAGAAAGTGTGTGGTAAAGGCCATCACGCTGGCTACGTGAGGATTGGCAGACGTCATATATTCGTTTGAGAACTGTATGGGGAGATCTCGATGGTGCAAGTCCTTTTGGGGGTTGGGAGTACCATAATAAAAAAGCCCTTGTTAGTCCAGCAATGGAGCCGAATCTAATGACACCTTTGTTGAAATCAGTCAAGCATTTTGGTCTATAAAGGTACCAAAGAAATGAAAATACATCCCTACATTAAGTACCTACATACAATCGATAACCATGATTTTCTCGGCGCACTCACATAAAAATCACATAATGATGAAAGAACAGGTACGAAATACGAGTGAGAATTCGTAAAGGGTCACTCGTCGAATCATATTGGTTCGCTATCGAATAGACGAGCCCACCGGAGTGTTACCGCGCGTGTTCAAGCATTTGTCTTCCGATTCTATTCATACACCTCAGTCTATTGTTGAACATAGATTTATTATTAGAAGTCTACAGTAAATTTAGAATGTAGACCTTATTGCATTCTGGTAAATATATTGTCCATGCCTCGTTAAATTCAATTCTGCTGTTTTTAAAGTTGTACGTTTATTCTGTCATGGCCTAATGTATATTCTTATGTAAAGGGCTCAACTTTCGGCAAATTGTTGAGAATAATGCAGATAGGTAGAAGTTTCTAAATTCTTTTAAATATAAGTGAACTTTGGGAACGGTAAACGATTCTCAGGGAAAAAAATCCCTCGAGTTTTTTATTCAGCTTGCTCTTTCAATTGATAAGTAATAAAATCTTTTCTACCTTAGTTGTAATAATTAATTTATTTTTTAACTAATAGACATATTAATTAATTACTTTTACTTACTAAAATTACATATCGATAACCATGATAGCTATACTACTGACGTTTCATGATGTAATACATCAGATCACGTTCCAAACTATTGGGCATTAATCAAATCATCTGTAATAGAGGATACGACCGTGACACATGAGGCACTTAGCGACGTTCGAGATACGACGTGATAAATTTCAGTTTAGATTTGGACGGGTAGTTAGTGCTTTTAGATCGAGTGCAATAGTGTAATGTCATAGAAGCTTAAGCACTAGAATGTTTTTAGTCTCGGGAGTTAATTGTATTAGTCCATCTCAATTGTACAAAAGTTGGAGTTTATGCGTCTCAACATAAACTATGATGTTTTTCAAACTAATGTTTGTAATTGTACGTAGGTATCTCATTTCTTGGATACGCTATACAGCCTAAATGGTCAGACGCATTTCACCATGTGATGTGTCACTGAATTCTTCTTCATTGTGAGAGTGACAAATACAATTTTTTTTTATTTCAGTGCCCCGAAGGACCAAGTCTTTTTTGTTTTAGTAGTCGCGACTTTTTTGTTTTTTTTTTTTCTAAAATTCATTACGGCATTTGTGTGTATTTTATTATTAACACTGCTACTAAGAGCTCTTTTCAACCTTTAATAAGTTTTCCCCAAATAAACAAACTTTTGTTATTAAGTTGTACATTGTACGAACTAATCAAAATCGCCTGCAATTTCGGGGAAAATTAACAACAGGACAGTGTTTAAATTACTAATCCTTTCAAAACGCATTTGGCAGCTAGCTTAGTACAGTACATGCCAGATCAATTTGTTCTATATAACACCAATTATCGGTTAGCGCTTTAACTTAATATACTAGATCGCTCAATATTATGATATACTAGAGGTTCATCTAGTGGTTATATTGTGAAAACATAGTAGTTTGAACATAGGTTTCGCGAAGAAATTCCTGAGTTCGAACCCCGGCACAGATATCTAATTTTCAAAAATTATGTGCGTATTACAAACTAATTATCTCTTGCTTTGGAGAAAGAAAACATCGCGACGAAACCTACACACCTGATGGGTCGCTATAACACTCTCAAAAGTGTTTGATGTCTGCCAATCTGCTCTGAGCCAGCGTAGTGCACTATGGCCTACAATGCTCACATTGTGAAAGGAGACCCGAGTCCAGCAGTGGGACAGTAATGGGTTGCGATGATGATGATTATGACTATGACTGGTTTTCCCTCGCTTTGCTTCGGTAAACGTCACTTATATTATAACTATAGGGATGTCATTTATCAAAGCGGTTTTGACATCTTGACAACAATAACGACGTATTATAGACAAGTTTGGTTTGGTCTTTGAGTGACCCTAATACCGGAATACTTTTAACAAAGTTATTTAACAGGGAAAGTTCCCAAATAGAACTCGTGTCGGAGACTGATCTAATAGGTTCAGACAAGTTTTTGGAATGATGTTAAGTACTCGCACGTTATTAGTTAAGTTTGATTGGGTAACATGATTCGTTTATATCCAAAGATAGCTTCTTCAACCATTTGTAAGAGGTATTTGGGTCTTTCCTTTTAATTGAGTAGGGCAGAAAAACACGACACTTTAATGTAGACTTATAGATAGATAAGTTGCTAATGCTAACTCATATAGGATAGTTTCTATATTGTCCCAATGCATGTAGCATGTGTTACGGAATCTAAGAGTATGATCTAAACCTTAGTTTGTACTACAAGCTTGGCTTGTACCACAGAAAATACCAGAAACACAGAAAATACCAATCTGATAGTGTATTATTTTGTAAATTTAATGCATTTGTTACACAATTACCTTTGTAAAATGTCACTTTCTTCACTCGTAGGTAGATACTTTTGCGAACTTTAACTATGTCAAATATTAAATTCTTAAGTGCGTGCATTATTTTAAAAAGAGATCCAAAATAGAAACTTACACGTATTAATATTATAAATGAGCTTAAGAACGACTCCAATAAAGGCTTCAACTATAAACAATTGCGGGGCTATAACACCTTAAATAAACCTGAAGTTACATTAATATGATAACTCGTAATTAAATTCAAGACTAAAGGTAAATTTAATAAAATCTAGATCGTTTGCGGTAACTATAAACTAGCTAAGGTTAATTTAATTAAATGTACACGTACAAACAGAAGTTTCTTGTGGTTTTAGCTGGGATGTGACATCTAAATGCATGCAATATGAGATCGTGTATTTTCGTATAATGTTTGTGCTGATGATAAAGATTTTTAATCTAATATGACGGTCTTACGGGTAAACCCAAATATACTGACCAGCAAAACTAAGTATCCCAATTTAAACCTTACTATTTTTTTAATATATAGAAGTTAGGGATTTAAAATAAATACTATGTTATAGTAAATTTTATCAGCTTTCTGCAGCAGTGTACAGTGAGAATCGAGACTCATCGGTGAACAAAATTCTGGACCATTTTTCTTCACCCCACTGTTTGTGTTCATGGGCGTATCGCGTGGGATTCTTAGTTTTGCAGGCCAGTGTGTATTGTACCTTTTAATGGTTTTCTGTGCTTATTTTTTAGTCACTGTGGTAATTTAATAATTACTTATAGTTAAGAATAACAGTCACAATAGAAATAATGATCTTGTGTGCAGTAGTACCCTTAGTGTTCTGAATTAAATACTATCGATTTTTAGCTTTCATTAACTTTTAGTAAATGCTCATCATATCGGATAACTTTTGCCATTATGACGTTTCAATATTTCTAATACTCTAGCTAATTCCTTACTATGGTCTTAAACCTTACTTTGTCACGCTAAAATACATTACTAAACATTTATTAAAATCGGTTCAGCCGTCTGTCAGACATGTATTGTTCAATGGAATCAGTTAAAGACACACATATGCTAACGTTTTGTACACAAAGATTGAAGTTTCAGTCGTTTTTCACTAGACAAAGTTATATGTTTAATGGAATACAAATGAACGCTAACCTGCTATCGCTAAAGCAATTTATTTTGAGAGCAGTGCATTTCGCTGTTGACGAGAAACTAAATATTGGATCTGATGAGTTAACGACTTGTGCTGTTAATCTCTCACGTTAAAGTCCTTAGCCTAGAGCTCGTGAGTAATCTAGTATTAAGTACCATAGTTTACTAAATTCCGTGAAATTTATGCAGGGTGAAACTAAAATTGAAACCTCGTACCCTGCTAACCTTATTCATGTTTGGCCTTTTTTATGATGATCTATCGTTACGCTTATTATGGAGATAAATTCAACTTCATACGTTAAAATCCGTGAAGTCATGAAGGTTGTAGAAACATGACAAACAAATTATACATACATACATATACATACATAGATAATAGGCTTTAAAAACATTGCCCTGATTATAATCAAAGCGTAGTCTAGTAAAATTCAGTGCCGATTTCGAAATTTGCCAACTTTTTTAACAAGTTACCGCCAATTTAAATGTTGTTTCCAAAATAACTAAAAGTTAAACGAGCTGAGAACAAAAATAAAAGAGGTGGAACGGCGTAATTCCAATCCATTTCTCTAATTCGTTGGCGAAAAGCAAAAGTTGGATGTAATTGAAAAGCCGACTGTTTTAACTTGTACCAACAGAAAATGCCAATATCGGTTACTGTTTCCACATTCTTTTTATTTAGTTGATATTTTTTAAAATATCAGTAAAATTTTTTGCCTTTGAAATGAAATGATATTATGTTCTTCAATATTTACGAGTATAAAAGTTTAGTAATTTCTAATCGGTCAGGGGATTAATTTTGCTTTCTTGTTATTTAAGAGCCTATTTAAGTAATAACATATTTGTTTGGAGCAAAGAAATACTTCAATTTAGATGGATCTAATTGATTGCTGTAATAAAATAGAAACTTAATCTTAGGAACGGCTTGAAACTGCTTTATATAAAAAATACTCCGCGCTTGCCAACTAAGGTGCAAAGGTCGCAATGTAAGTTTAGCAAGATTTTCATAAATGTTGTCATGTTTGTGTATTCCAAGTTAAACCGCACATTTGCAAACATTTTCAAGACGCTCAAGTGTCGCTCTCTTTTCCAGAGATACCAAGCACTGGCATAATAGCACACAGTTTGTTAGAACCTTATCTGCACGAAATAAGCAAGAAAATGAAAGAGCATCTGCTTTATTAGCAGCAGTTTAACACGTTTCAACATGTTATTCGTAGCTTGGTTATAATGATAGAAAACAAGTTTTCGTGAAAAGTAATACACGGAGGGTTCTTTGGATTGCTTTTTAAGAATAATCGAAAAGTTTACGTGTTAAAAAAGTGCAGAAAATCTTATGCAATACTAGTGGACCCACCCTCGCTTCGCTTCAGTATATGTCTTTTCAATATCAGTCAGTCGTTTTTACGTTATGCTCTTTCAAACACATAGACAAACAAAGCCCCCCAAGTTTCAATTTTATTATATTACTAGACGATGCCCGCGGCTCCGCCCGCGGAAAAGTCGATAAACAAAATATTGATTTCGTCCCAAGGGAACCTATAATCGGGATAAAATGTATCCTATGTCCTATTCCTGGATGCAACCTATCTGTGTACCAAGTTTCAGCTTAATCCGTTCAACGGTTAGACCGTGAAGAAGGGACAAACATCCAAACATCCAAATATCCAAATATCCAAATATCCAAACATCTTTACAAACTTTCACATTTATAATATTAGTAGGATAAGAAGATAAGATAAGAAGAAGAAGATAAGGATAGGACTTCAAAGCTTGAAAGAGCTAAAATTTTTGCGACTAAAAATATTTTGGCAGTTGCAGTCATCAATCCATTTTTACAGTCGATGATCAATCAGGATCGATGCAAGCCACCATATCAACATACAATTCCTTGAGCACTAATTCTACAAGTAACGTAAGTAGTTTTTCTCGTTGGTACTGCATATTATAATCTTGGACACCAAAGCATGGCATATTACCGGAAGATTTAAGGGTTGACGCCAGTCCAAGATAAACAGACACGTAGGAATTTTAGGTTTAACACTTACAAAATGTAAAAGTTTACAGAGTTGCAGTAACATATGGCTTATTACGAAGCGCACTAAATTTAAAGTGCACTTTAAAAAGTACAGAAAACATCTCATTTGCATTTTGCAGGATAAGGTCTATTCAGGTTTTTTGTTAAAAATACACACTTCTGTTTGCTTTAAGCTTTTAGGGTTCTGTGAATATAAAGCCTAATTAGCGGGATTATCTTGCGAAGATACCCGATATTTGTTGAGATTTTTCACACGTCATTTATGTAATTGTATTGAAATGAGGAATGCAGCAATGCAAAATAAAGTACCAAAGTATCAATGTATATTCACATAGAAACCTCTCGTTTGAGCAACTTTGATAGCTGCCAGGATTGACAACTAAACGTGCCATCCGAAGCACGAAGACCTTCTAGAAATGTATTATATTTAAACTTAACATCGTCGAACAATTAATATCGAGCTATGAGCGTTTTAGAAGAAAAAATAATAGGGTCCTCTTGGGTGTGGAATCTGAAAAAATTACACAATGCTCTAAGGACCATCGAATCTATTCATTGAAATCTGAATAGTGAGGGACCGATAGTTCTATTGTCATTTACAAGGCTTCCCATTCTAAATAAAATAGGAAGACCCTATTATTGTAGCCCAGGACGCGTTTAACTGAATGAACTGAGCTGAATGATACGTGACATACGGGTCTATCTTAATATAATATAAACGTATGTATGTCTGTCACTGAACTCCTTCTAAACAGATTTAAATAAAAAACAATGTGACGTTTTATAAGAGCCTTTGCCCACCCAACAAGGTTTGATCACGAAAAAACCAACAACCCAGTTACGCTAAAATAGCTGAAACCTATAATCCTGAAACTTTAATTGTGAAGAATAAAAACATACTGACCGTACAAAGAGAATGTTATTTCGATTTTGTGAGGAATGAAATAAAGTGCCCTATTAATTCTTGTATAGCATATAGGAACTATTTATTAATTAGCCCTTTCGTATTTATACAACCTACCAATTTTTTTGCGTGAATAAAAGACATAATACATAGGCTCGAAAAACTCTCTCCTTCGGACGCAGTTGGGTAATAAAAAACTAAAAAGATAGTTTAATACATGCCCTCGAATCAGTTCGAAAAGAACACGCGGTTGATAGGTCAGACCATTCTGTGAACGAAAATTCCTTTGTGCGAAACATTCAAAATTAAACTTTGAAATTAAATTTAGTTGAATGATGGAACGTTTTGCATTAGGAAATATTACGGAGAATGTTTAAATTTAACTTTAAAGTGAAGTGTAATAGTAGGTATATTTTTGAAATGTAAGTTTGATTGTGGACTATGGTTTATTTTGGACAACATTCATTGAGAGTCCAAGCCAAGTCAAACTACCTTGTATATCTCTATTCTCTATAGAAAAATGGATGAAGTTATGGGGAATAGTTTTAATATTTACTAGTACTATGCATTTTTTGGCTAACTTCAAGTCGGATGCTTTAAACTTCAATAAAGTTACATTTCTTCGAATCGCAGTTAGTCTCAGTGTAATATACATAGCCGCGTCGTAAATACGAGTGATGTAATAAAACTGCGAATTGTTTTATCAAGCTTATGGTTACGTTTTATAGTGGTCTTTGAAAAATGATATGTGTAATATTCTTCTTGTTTTAGTGCCACTAGAAAATAAGGCAATATTTCACATCACACATCATATATTTTATTACAAAAATGTCTTTATTAGATATTTGGTTTCTAAACTTTTTTAACTAGGTACAAAAGTGTGGTTCGACTTTCGATTAAATTTTAAAGAATTTTGAAGCATGTGGTTACGGGTTTGAGAACTGATATGATTAAATTTTATAAGGCCAAAAGAGCAAAAACCTAAATTTTGTTTAAAAATATGTTACGTTTTTTTTATTAAAATTAAATTCACCCGATAACACGAGTCATTAATCAACATAAGAAACAGTCGTTAGATGAAAGACCATGTTGACAGTCAGTTGATATTGACATTGACATCTTCCAGCCAGATATATCGATTTAGTCTATAGTCTATTGATAGATATAATTGAGTTCAGGTCGAATTAAGATCACATAGCAGGTCCCCTAGTAATCTGTATAAGCCTGAAACAAATTAAAACCTTCTATTTCAACACCTATCTCCAAAATCTAAGCCTCTTTAAGCCAAACAAGTCTACTTAATCCTATAACTATGTTCTCACTAGACAATCACAATAGAAAAAGGCAACAGCAGAAACTTCGCTTGTTTGCAATTATGGCTCAGATAAAAAAAAAAGACTCAGCCATCAGAACAAAAAAATAATACAACATTTTGAAGCGCGAATTCATTACTCGACAGGCCGTGCTCTATGACTTGTCAGATCGGAAAAAAAAGAATACCTCATTGTTTTGTTTTGAAGACCCAGTCTATACAGGTACCTATTCCTTGGTCTAAGAATTTGGCATCAAAAATGTATGAAGAGCATTGCTTTTGCGTAAAAAATTGATGCTAAGATCTGTTTTTAGAGGTGGGTTCCGTTTCTCATACATAATTGATTCGGAGGATCGGGATGACATGCTAGGACCCTAAGTCACGTGTCGTCGCTTAGGAGAATACCACCCTTGCTTCCTTTCACATGGTGAATAGTGAATAGAATTAAATCGTACGTAATCCGAGCTCTTATTGTCAAGGATACTTAAGGCAGGAGTAACGACGAAGCTTATATATTCACATGAGTACATAATTACTGTGGTTATTTATTTTTATTCGACGGCGGCAGAGGGAGTTTTTCGAGGATATGTACGTTCTTTTTCCATTTCTTTGAACGCTCTACAGTATAAACGGTGGCTAAAAATATTTAATATTCGAGTTTTTTGTTTTTATATTAACGACGGCTAGTTATTGCAATAGTTTGAGATTGAGATGCTTTCTACAGATTTATAAACTGAAGAACAATTTAAAAACATGTACATTTAGAACAAGAAAATCTTAATCATTTTTGTTCTAGCGTTGATATAATTGTTACTATGTCCGGACAAAATAGATGTTACCATCTTACTTAGTATTGTCACGTTTCTGCAAAGTCGGCCATCAGTCTCCGGGAGCAATATGGCAGAGATTTTGTCATTCCTGCCATGCGTTGGTTGCAGAAAAGTTACACTGGTATATGAGTTGTATTTTGCTTATGAACCGAAGATGGAACTTCGTAAACCACCATGAATGTCATTAAGGCTTTTAAGGAAGGTTTAAAGAAGGCGTGATATAATCATAAATATTAAACGTTTACGTCTTTTTACAAGCTTTTATTTAGTTTCACCTGTCTCGGTGATTGTAGATAATCAAATCTTGCAAGCTAAATTTTACCCACTTCCCGGTGTCTGATTGAGCTAAAATTTTACACATTAGTCCAGTCCTGATGACAATGCATGTTTATAATAAGCATGTTGTGATACTGATCCCAGGATTGGCTCCAGACGATTGAACTGTTCAACGGTTAACAGTAGGGACTTGAAATTTTGCACCGTTTAACTTTTTATTTCTTATTAACAAATAAAAAAATAACATAAAAAAAAACTTTATTTCATGTTATTTATTTTATTTAGTCAATATTGTATACACAATTTACTATTTCAAATTCACCCTAAGCGTGCAGTAGGCAGCCCAACCATCATAATGATGTTGTATGGAAGCCTGCGCACATAGTCAGCCATGAATTCCTTACATATTTTGGGTGCCGCCGCCTGGTTGCCCAATTCGCGCCTTACCTTCCTCGTTGATATCTTATAACTACAATGTCATAATAAACTGAAGATTCAATCAGCCACCCAACGATAGTTCAATCGAAACTTAAAAATTGATGCTGTCTAACTTCAAATCAGGGTGTGAATATCAAAAACATTTCAGCCATTTAGTAGCTACAATATTGCTACGACTTCTGAAACGAGAATAAAGTTACTTAGAACTCACTAGAGACGATGATGTATAGTCCAGTTTACGACTCACTGGAAGCTGAAGATAATATGAAATCTGACGTAGAGAAACGATATTCGTCGTTTCGTTAAAGAAATCTTCAAGCAACAAACTAAAGCGCTTTGTCTAAAAGAGTTGCATCTAGTCTTGCGTAGTTGCTTTTCGTATTCCCTAATTCAACGAATTGGTATAAATAGAAGTCGATGATAAATTGTTTTGCAAAACTTTTGGTAAATTTATCGTGTTTTATATATCATAATTGAAACGCGTAATACAGGGTGTTGACAATATAATGCTTTTGGTGTTTTCGGTAAACTATAAAAATTAGAGGTGTAAGCCGATTTCGAATTTACGAACTCCCATTCAGGAAACGATTGTTGAAACCACGAAGCTATGACTACTTTTATCTACTTAATTATACTTTGTGTCTAGTTGACAATTTGTTATGAGAAGTCAACATAAAATTATGGTTCAAACTTAGAATAGTTATCCACACATTTCCGAGCTATGCTAATAACTCTAAGTGAATTAATGAAGTTTTCAATCTTAATATTATCAATTGAAACTAATTTTGTAAAGAGCATTTGTTCTTCATTCCAATGCGTATTATTATTTATAAGTAAAATACCATGTTAAAGAACTAATATTGTAAAGTTTTATGATGGCGTTGATAAATTGCATATCATTTGTTATTATCACCGTTGTTAAGCCATGAGATTATTAGTGAAATTTTAATAGTTTAACAGAAATGTTAGTAATATTTCGTAGTACCGAAACTAATTTAAATAAAACTATTTCGGGAAACGCGAGAGAACTACGCAGAAATAATGACATCCTGGAATTTAAAGTTATATTTTTAATTGCGAAACTTAGTCATTTTCACGGCAGTGACTTAATTAAATAGTATTGATATTATAATCTGGACCCTTTTAGGAGCTTTCGGTATAAATGAAAAGGTGAAGAGAGAATTTATATATTTTGTTTTGTGGCATTTTGCGTTGCCATCTGTATATTAGTGGGTAATTATAGGTACTATACTTTTTTGTTTTTTTTTTCGTATTAATAATAAATGTGAGTAAGTGCTATGAGAATGAAAAGTGCAGTTGTATTTGCTGGTAATAAATACGTTTTAGAGGGGCATTAACTACAGAACCAAAAAGTAACCATCAGTAGTCAAAACCATTAACTTTGGCATGCAAGAACATTGTTAACTGGGCCAAAGTTACACGAAGAAGTACTTATAGTAGAAGTAGTTGAACCAGAAAATAGTAATAACAATTCCCACCAAAATTCTGCTAACCGCAAATGAGTCTGAAAAGTTTTTAGTTAAATAAAAACGTTGCGAACTTGTTGGTTTGCTCGTGCAAAATTTAAACAATTTATTCTCATTCTTTATTTCGTTTTAGATTGTACCTACATTCTTTTGGTTTTTTTTTCGATAAAGTATTATTCATGGAACACAGTGAAATGAAATAAATATAAATTTTAAGACAGGATAAAAGGTAAGTAACAAGTTAACATTTTTTTTATGGAACTAACCAACATAGCAATTGAGAAGTAATGAGATGGTACCTACGTGTGCATTGTCAAATTCAAATTCAAATTCAAATTCAAATTCATTTATTCGCTTTAAAGTGGGTA
>LGAG01000282.1:58585-70439 GCA_001278395.1 Lerema accius | reverse complement strand
ATACATGATAATAATAAGCATGATGTGATACTGCTACCAGGATTGGCTCCAGACGATTTAACAAGTAATAAAAGCTTGTTTTAAAAAAAAACTTTTAATTTCATGTTATTCTTTTTATCAAGGCAATCTGCAAACTATTTGGCTAATGACGTCGAAACCTTATAAACGGCGACTACTCCGCATTTCAATTGGTTCAAGGCTGTAATACTGCTAGCTATTTACATACATTAGTCTATCCTTGACCCACACACATGTATGCAACAACGACAAACAGTCGGCCAAGAAAGATGTTAATCTATTGCTAAAATCCAGTAAGTACGTAAATTTTCAATTCATCTTAAGAACTAATAGCTCACTCCCTACTTACATTGAATTTTAAGTTGCTTCGCCCGCGGAAAAGTCATGACACAAAATATTGAATTTATCCCAAGGGAACCTATAATCGGGACACAATCTATGCTATGTCCTATTCCTGGATGCAAACTAACTAGTTTCAGCTTAATCCGTTCAACGGTTAGAGCGTGAAGGACGTACAAACATCCACAAAAACTTTCACATTTTGTAATAATAATTAGTAGGATAGTAGGAAGGATTGATCGGTATAATTACTGTTTCGTTCTTTAAATTCAAAAATAAATGTACATATTTGTAACATCTACTTTAACAAAATTTACCTTTGCGCACTTCTTCATGTAAACTTTAATCATGTCAGATATCAAAGCTAATGCACCTGAAATACTTTTAGATAATGTACCGAAACTCAAACACTACTATAGAACAACTATTTTTGATTAGATAAAAAAAAATGTTAATTTTGTTTACACGTACAGTCTCCACACGCGGTGATCCACGTGTCACAATCTCGCGTCAATCGATAATAGATCGTCAGTTGATCGACTGATAGCGCGGGTGTTATCATATCACTGTGTTATCACCGAACATTTTACACATTACTCTCAAATCACACTTGAATTTTTAATTCGCTTCATTGTGTACTTGGCGTAACTCTCTTACTTAGTATCTGTATAGCACAATGATTACTATGCGGGACTCCCGTTCAAAGAGTTCTAGGTTTAATTCCCAGTAAGGCAAAAATTTGAGTGATGTATTTCTATTTTAGTTTCTGGTCTCGATCATGGTGTGTGTTCATGTGTTATCTGTGGCACCTAAACACAAGGACTATGAGTGTAATGTGAAGTGGTAAGAACTCAAACTCAGGACGAGTTTGATTCCCCGAAGTACTTATCCATATACCATGTTTTTTTCCAATTTTTTAAATTCAGTATACTAACGCCTTCACAACACGGTCAGAAAATATTTCCTATAAGTATTAAAAAAAAAATAAAAAAAATAAGTCAGCCATGCTTTACATTTTTGAACTTTATAAAATAAATTCAATACCTATTCCAAACCCCTTGCAATACTTTTATCACAATTCTACTCTTTACAGCCACAAACAAAAGTTGACTGACATGAAAAACCGTAATAATGTACTCGTAGCTCCTCGAATTTGCCGAGTGAGTTCTCTTCGTAATGTGTGAGCATTAGACACGTTAGTGAATCAACTGTTAAACTGTTGGGTCACGCGACCACCCGCCGCCGCCGACGGTGGCGCCACTACCGACAAAATCTTTCACAACAACACTCAACTATCGACTGTAGCTGTAGTGTACACTACGCGGACTGCGCACTATACGAGTATTACCACTCAATACAACATAGCAAATTAACTTTAAACTGATAATTAAATAAAAAATAGAATAACATCAAAAAAAAAATTACTGAAAAGCATTAATGATTAGGGACCTACGATTTATTTTGAAAGGTGACAGTCTATTAAAGCCGTCGAATATAAAAGCACACCTACAAATTGTTGTACCTATAACACATTTCTGTTATCTACTTTTATTCGTTACTTTACAGTTAACTTTTTTTAAGTTGATTAATTTTTTTTTTATTAATTCATTGGCAAAGACATGAAGCGTCCTTAGTAAAGATCAAACAACTAAAACAACTGATTTTCCCTGCATTGCATACGCCCTTGTCATCCTTAAAATAATAGTTTTCTCATTTTAACGTTGTTAAATTCTATTGAAAGAAACACAAGTTAAAGCGCGGACATAATCTCGTAATAACTTTCTAATGTTAATGTCCGGTAGACGATATGATCTTCATTAATTAATTAAATAATTAACGACCGCCGCCGTCATAACACTGCTACAGCCAATCACTTCTCTCAACAGATTTTCTCTTTTACGTTAATATAACTATTATGTATACCTACCTCGTTTTACGTCGTGATTAAAAATTAATCAATCTTGGGACTACTTTTATTTATTTCTATAATTAAAAGAAATATTTAGAAGTATACAGAGATTTATTTTACATTAAATTATTGTATATTCTTTAATTATTTTTTTTTGTGTCTGTCTTATTTTCAAATCGATAAAGAACATTATTTATTTTTCAGATTTTTTTAATGATATGTTAGATCTGCAATTGTAATAGCACATCAACCTTTAATAAATCCTCGACCAAAAAAGAGCTCAAAAGCATGACTTTTTTGTTAGAACATTTAAAAAACATTTTTTATCTATGTCTATGTAAGCTACAATCATGACTTAAAGTGAATTTAATTTTGCTAGGTCTTATAAATTTCATAAAAAGATATTGTAATGATACTACTATCATGTCTATATCATTCCTTAAGAGTTAAGGAATCTTCTAGTAAGATCCAGTAGTCCCTATAAGGAATGTTGTAAACAACTTGACCATACTATATTTACAATGTGGTCTGCCCTTGAAAGTAGCATTACGGTCTGTAATGGTCTTACTAATGTATTCATGAATTTTTACTGATGACAACATAATATTAATTACATTTTATATATCAATATCTATTAAGTATATAAAAATCAAATGCTGTTAGTTAGTCTCGCTAAAACTCCGATTTGACTAATATTGGTAGTAAATTATTTGTGGAAGTCTAGGGAAGGTATAAAAGGTGAGTAAACACAAAAAAACTCAGTCAAAGTTATTAAGACATGGACTAATTTCGAGCACAAAACGGGTCATTTATTAAATTAAATATCTTCAAAGAAAAGCTTGATTAACTAAGAGTAAAAAAGGATTCGGGATTTTATGGTTGATTTCCATAATTATTTATTCATAATTTCTAGATAAACCAACACTGTAATGTTGCAGCTTTTTTAAAAGATGTCAAGATAGATACATTGATGACAACAGCTGAAAGACAAGTTTTTAAATTATATACATAAACAAAACTATTCATAACTATACTGTTTCTCAAAGTGGGTGACACCCTATTATGAGTGCTGGATATACAAATTTCTCAAAGGAGTTATGCTTCCATAACATAACATAATATGAGAACCTTTGCTGTAGCATCTTTGTCATAATGTTGACGAGTTATTTGTCACTACACACATCACTTCCATGTGTGTGGGTGTGAGATCCCGCCGGCTAATTGAGTGGAAATCTTGCTCCTCAATGAGACTATGACACACGGCTCTATGACCTCATCAAGACGGTATTTTGTCTCCTATATGACACACAAGTACATCCAAATTAAGTTGGAAATTTTTGTTCAAACACCCTTAATTTACAATTGGAAGGTGATAAATAAGTGTGATAAGCCACACATATTTTTAAGAAAAATCCATTAAAAGAAAAAAAATCCATACATTGTTGGTCTAAAAAAACCTATGTGGCCAGACCTAGGATTATTTCCAATAGCTAGGACATACTGAGAACTTAAAAAATATATAAGAACTTAACCCTGTAACTGAATTTTTTTGTTTTTGCATAGTTATTAATTTTTATGGGTTGCATAAAATATGAAATTTTAAATAACTACTCAAAAAATTTTGTTAGTGTCAAATTCATAGAATTAGTTTAAGATCCATATAACCTAGCTATTGGAAATATTCTAAGTTCTGGCTGCTCTTTTTTTTTAGACCAGAATGCCTGATGTCCTTTGTCTATGGTATTCATTATTTGTTTTAAGAAAAAAAATATTTTTCTTATATTTTTTCCATTAAAGGATCTTAATTAAAACTTGTTTGTATAATGTTTAATACTTCACACTCACAATATATTATCAAGTTACAAGACCTTTTTGTTACTTGACTCACTGTTGAATATCAGCTCCTAATTAATAACCCAACATTCCATACTGAATTGTAGTTCAATAAAGTCTATTAGACATGAATATCAAATTGTTTACTTTACAAATAAACCTACATAAGTTATTTACCTGGTCAATATAAACTATTTGCATTTTAATACTGTACTAGACAAAAATCCATTCAAATTTAGAACTTATACCCTCGTGATAAGGTCCAATTTACAGTACAGAGTAGTTATGTACAAAACATTCTCATTTACCATAACCAAGGTCTATTGTAGGCTACCATTGTCTGCCTCCTTATATAGACACAGCACTACATCTCAGATGACTCACACTCAACATGGTGTTTACTGTTTGCCATATGGTTACAGTCTAATTAAACAGATTACAAAATACTGGCATGTTATGTTGATAACCTTTGCTTAATCTATGATAAAAAAGTAAAAGGCATTGTCTGCATCGACAGAATAGATATCTACTCGAAATCTTTTGTATTTCTTAACTAAATTGCGTATTATTAGGAAACAAAGGGACCTATGACTAAAGTGATGTCAAGGTTTTAGTTTATATCTTTTTGAATCAAAACCAAAGACGCGTTACGATTATTTTTTAATTCTGAGTACGTGAAAATTATATAATAAGCATATTTGATTTTTTAACACTTCCGTAGTGTGTAAGCGTGTGTAACGCATTCAGCTAAGTTGGCTGTTTGAGCTCATTACCGATAACTGGAGCTGTTAATAAGAAAAGAACAATACAACCGTAGATCGCGGGAAAAGTTGGTAGGTTAACGCACCGCGGCTGCGGAGGTCAGCCAGAGCTAGTGCAAGCGGAACGATATTATCCACGCCAGCCTACTCCGCCGCCACCAGCTCCGTAACTAAGAGGTCCGTACTCACCAACAATTCAGCTTCTTTATCGCCGACAAGTCCGACTGCTTGGACCTCGCGATCACCATCTCCTCGGTCAGTCGCGCCATTGCACTGCACAGACACTTGCACTAGCGATTGAATAACAAACAATAATAATTAACACTGCGGGGTTATATCGGAGCGAGGTCGTGACCGCTCATCCTGCTGCGACAATCCAGCGCACGTCAATACGCGACCACAATGAAAAAAAACTGAGAAAATTAAGAAATTGACACTTCGATTTGACAATCTTGACATTAAGAAAAACAACTGAACACTCCACAGGCTAAGTACACAGATTGGTTCAAACCAATTCACAGAGTATATTTTACTCTAATAGTCTATAGTACTATTACGTAAAGATTAAAAAAGTGGTCGGTGATGGCGCAGACTTATATCAAAACTGACTTGACATATCGTAAAAATGGTAACCACCTCATTTCATTTCCAGGTCTGGAGTGACCCATTGTAAAACGTTTAGTTAATTATTTGTTATCAATGAAGAAAGACGACCAAGGCGAAAATACATTTATTTATAAATAAATAAAATAAAAACAACCTTTGCATATGTTTGTAAAACAACAAAACAGACAATAACAAATCATAATCTCCATTTAACTTCGTTTATAAATACAAATAGTTATAGATCTATATCAATAATAAACTTCTCACCGTAAATTCTTTACAACATAGGGCATTTTTTATAAATGTCAACAAATTAAACTTGAAAAAATTGAAATTATCCATTTCATCTTAGGAAGTAACTTTAACAATCAAATATATTGCTATTTCATAAAACTAAATGTGTATAATAAATGGTAAGTGTAGTGCAAGTATCATTTTACTACTTTTAGGTCACTAGTAATCCAATATGTTAGTCTATAATATAGTCTATATACGTTTGCAAATGACTTTTTAGTCTTTGCTGCTATCCTGGTACTTCTCAAGAAAAGTTTTTAATTACAATATTAATAATTAAAATATAATTTTATTAATTATTTTATTCTTCTATGCACATAACTAGAAGACCGGAAAGGCGTTGTTCTGCCACACATTTCATATCTTACTATCTAAGTTAGACCATTTCAATATTTCTCTATACAATCATTTATTTAAATGATGTTAACAAAGGATTTTCATAGAGACACCTACATTGGAATGTATATCATTGAGATTTTCAACTTTAAAACCAGGGAATAAAGTTCAGTCTAGGTTTGTAATTCAAGTTGCACCATTATTAATATTAGGTAAATATGGCTTTTCACCAGCATGTGTGTTCTTCAAATGTCTTGTTAGAAGAGTCTTGAGCATAAAAGATTTATCGCAATACCCACACGAGTGCGTTTTTTCACCAGTATGCAGCAGAAAGTGCGTCTTTAAAGCGCCTTTGGAGTTGAATGCCTCGTCACAGATATGGCAGGAATGCAAAACTTCCCCCGTGTGCATTCGGACGTGACTTTTAAGACTAATTTTGTACCCAAACGACTTATTACAAATCTGACAGGAATATGGCTTCTTACGCGAATGTGTTTTCAGATGTGACGTCAGAGTGCTTTGCTGAGTGAACGTTTTTTTACAAATATCACAGGAATATGGTTTTTTACCAGAATGCCATCGCAAATGATTTCGTAGCGCGATTGAGTCTGTGAAAGCTTTGTTACAGATAACACACACAAATGGTTTCCCTCCAGAATGTGTCCGATAGTGCCTATTTAGGTCTTCTTTCGTGTTAAAAGGCTTATCACATACACTGCATGAAAAGGACTTCTCACTGCAATGTACTTTATAATGAATAGTCAAATGACATTTATTAATAGTCATATAGCTACACATGGGACATTTGTATGAGACTGTGGCCGCGTGAGCCTTTTGATGGTGTGAGAAATGTGCTTCGTTATTAGTTTTGTATGGGTAGAGGTCACATGACATGCTGTTGTCAAAGGTCAGCAGACCATCAGGATCGATGTCTTGTGTTGTGTCCACTGACATTAGTGTCGGCTCAGATGTCAACTGGACTGTCTTGGTAGTGTCTACACCATCATTAGAAGAGGAATTTTCATCTGAAAACAATGGAATGCTTATCTCAGTATGTACGAGTATATCACCATATCAAGGTGAATTATTGACAGTGTAAAATAAATTGTTAGATCATTCTTGTTACATATAATATTGTAATTGTACTTTGACTTCAAGTAAATTTCATAAATGAAGCCTACACTTATAATTTATGTTTTTAACTAGTAATCATTAAAAAAAACCTGACTGAAAAATTTTGGTGTTCACCAAAATTAATCTGTTCAGCCATTTAAGCTGTAGAACATACCAAAGAAATGGACGGACTTATTTCCTTTTTATTTTATTTAAAACTTTATTTCTAGCCTGAAAAACATTACCCTATTCCCTACTGGTAAAAGAAGTATTTTAAGTAATACTGATACCTGTAGCAGTACATTCTAGCTTCACATTAGTACTGCAACAATCTTCAATAATCCCATCTTTTGGTAAACCAGGTACTAATACTGTTGTAAAATTACTTTCAGTAATCTCACCAACATCTGTTTCTATCTTAATGGTTTGAACAGACACAAATTCAGGCTTGGCTTCTGTATCATTACTTGAATAATTATTAAGTTTTTCACTGTTCATGTTACTGTTATTATCTTTAATACTGAGAATTTAAGTTTTATTTACCGTATCATTGTCATAATCATTGTTAGGCTTTCTTTCATATGAAACATCAAAAGTTTCTGTTTTGATAGCTTGTCTCAGAACTTTTATTGACAAGATAGGATTACCAGTAGTATTATAAAAGATTGTATCAGTATTTTCGACGGGAGTCACTCTGTGTATGGATTTATTGTAAACTGGATTAGATTCTGTTGTTTCTTTATTTCTTTCTTTTTTTAAGTCACATGTAATCATTTCAGGCAAGGTCTTCATATTATTTAATTAAATAAATCATTTGTCATGGTCATCATTTAATTAAATAAATAGAACTTAATTTTTATTTTAACAATAGATTTTTGTTTACATTCTGAATTTCTGACAGTTATACTATGGACTATGATGCCTGTTGCCTATCTATGTCAGATAAAATGTCATTGTAAAGCACAGATTATTCACTGACTGTCTTCTCTTGTCTATGATATATACCAAATTCGCCTGCTTAGTCTGTACTGTTTTGAGTCTCAATCGCTGACAGCTGTCACTGCAGTCAAGAAATTCTGTAACTTTACGATAACGAGTTTATTACCTAAAATTTATAATAAATAGGTAATTCAGTCTCACCAATAACAGGGCTTTACATAGTAATAACAATAACATGGACGCTAGATAAGTGTGTACAGTTAATTTTGGCATCACTGCTAAAGAAAGAACTAAAGGAATAAGTAAGTAATCGATAATATCTGTTTTGTTTTATTGCCTGTTTGTCTTAGCGAGATAAATTGGGGTTGAAGATGTCCATATTAATCATAATAACAAAGCTTCAATGTGTAACACATTGATTCAATGTGTAGCAGATTAATTGTTATTATTCATCAGATATAACAATGAATCTACATTAATAATACAAAGAAATTGTTTGATCAGTTTGTATGTTAGAGGTTATAATCAAAATTACTTATCTGATTTTTGAAATGATTTAACCAATAGAATGATAATATTATCACCAAGTTAGCTATCTCATAAGTATCATTCTCGTACAGTACTTGTGTTATTCTTTTGCAAAACGGCAACTAATTGTCACCCAACAAGTGTATGAAAACTGGATAATCTCAGTATTTATTCCAAAGTCCCAAAGAGCAATAAGCTGTTTTGAAGAATTTGTATTTGTAATTGTATGATATTTATATTATTTCTTTTTCTTATTTTACAGATAAAAACCTCAAGTTGAAAATACTTGAACTTATCATCAAATTAACAACCAAAACAAGCATGGACAAGAAACTTAAAGCGAATGCTAAAACATGCAAAAAAGACAAGAATTTACCGATTGAACACATAAATGTTGAATGTACTGTTAAAATCGAAAAAGATGATTTTGACCATGTCATTGGGAGTGAAGATGCTATCAATATAACCGATACATTGTTTAAGTGTGATAATGAAGACAGTGTGGCGGGTAAGACGGGAAATACTGAGGGTGTTAGTAACATGACAGTGTGTGTGAGACCGGAGGAGGTAGTGACCAGCGTCAAGATTGAAGTAGACGAGGAAAGTGATAATTGTGATGACAAGTCTAATAATAGTGATCGGGAACAGAGAGACTCTGTTGGTGAGTGAGAAAGTATTTGTTTTTATTATTTATTAATCTCACATTAAAAACAAATTTTATATAATTGTGATTATTGAGCAGTATATGACTGCTGTTGTGTATATCGCTATTGCCAGTTAAAAATTGCACAATCACTATACACTTCAGCAAAATTTTTAATTTAACTTATACATTCAAAGATTTTGCTCAAATATTTTTCATTTGTTGAATATAATTCTCTTTACAAAAGTGTATTTCTTATTGTAATTCTATCACATGCAATTATAATTATTTAATGATTTGATTTATTTAGTGATATAATATAGTAAAATGTGTCTTTAATGCAGTTTCAGATTACTCTTCCGATGACAGTCATTCTTCAGCGGAAACAGGACGGAAAGCGAAAAGGACCAAAAGAGTGAAAAAGTCAAAATCAGAGAGAGCTTTGACACAGGCAAAGGACACACAGACACAGCCAACTGAAGGACTCACTAAATTAACATGTACTCTATGTCCGTACAAAACTAGCAAGGAACAACTGTTGAACAGCCATATGAAGGCTCACTCCGCCTCTAAATGTTACAGATGCAACATGTGTAGTTATATCACTGTACACAGATATAGCCTATCTTGCCATTTCAAAATACATACGGGAGAGAAACCATATTCATGTGATCTCTGCAACAAAACATTTAACGTCAAAAGTAGTCTCAGAACGCACATGAGAACACACACCGGCCACAAACCCCACACATGCGAAATTTGTAATAAAACCTTCACAGAAAGAAGTAGTCTTAAAACACACGCGAAAACACATTCGGGTGAAAAACCATATACATGTGACATTTGTAAGAAAACGTTTATAACTAGAGATAAACTGAGCATACACTATCGAATACATTCTGGTGAAAAGCCATATTCATGCGAGTTCTGTTACAAGACATTTAATCAAAAGGGTATTCTCAACCGCCATCTAGCGACACATTCGGGTATTAAACCGTATCTGTGTTACGTTTGTAATAAAACATTTAATAGAAGCGGGAGTTTAAAAACGCACATGCACACACATTTTGGTGATAAACCACATTCATGTACCTTGTGCGAAAAAACATTTACTGAGAAAAGAGGATTAACGAGACACATGATGACACACACAGGAGAACAACCGTACACATGTGAGATCTGTTTCAAAACATTCACCCGCCAATACGGACTAACAACGCACTGGCGGCTACATTCCGGTGAGAAACCATTTCCCTGTGACGTTTGCAATAAAATTTTCAACCAAAAGTCTCACCTGACAAAACATAGGAGGATACATACGGGTGAAAAGCTATATTCATGCGAAGTGTGCAACAAGGCTTTTACTGAAAAATCAAATCTTACGAAGCACTTGAGGATACACAGAACATATCAGGATACCGGCGTGTGAAGAACCATATTCTTCATACATTTAATGTATTGGTGAAAAGTCATATTTGTATCAACATCTATAAATGAGATTTCTATTAAAAATTTTGACATGTCCACATTGGATCAAACCTTCGAACTTCAGTACTTTCACATTAAAATGGAGATTAGTATAATTGAGAGGGAATATTCAATTCTTAGTTTCCTGAAGTCATGGGTGTGATGTAGTGTCCGACCGAAAGTAGTTTTACGACCGAAACCGAAACCGAAAACGAATTTCGGCAACGGGCTCAGTTTCGGCCGAAACCGAAACCGAAACTTCCTTACAAGGATCATATTTAGAGGGAAAAATAAAATAACCGGCCAAGTGCGAGTCGGACTCGCCCATGAAGGGTTCCGTGTCGTCATTTTTAAAGACTACTTTCCTTTTTTTCAAATATTCAAGATTTTACCTGTTTATTAAGATCGACAAAAAATTAGATTTCTTGTATGGGAGCCCCCCTTTAATATTTACTTTATTTTTTTTAATTATTTATTTTGAAAGGTAACATACAACTATATATCCTGTGAAAATTTTAAGCGTCTACCTAATGTCGTTATTAATATTGAGCAAATAATAGGAAAAATACACGTTTATTATATGGGGTCCCTCCTTGATATTTAATTTTTTTTTTATTTTTAGTATTTGTTGTTATAGCGGCAACGGATATACATAACTTGTAAAAAATTTAGCTTTCTATTGGACTTGCCACCTGGATTCCTTGGTAATTAATATTAAACTGAACTTTGAAAGTCTGAATTCATAATATTATCACTATAAAATGCACTTTAGTCAGTACTAACTACCTAACCAATGTTTGTTACATACTTGTAGCATTTCGAAAGAGTAAAGCGTACCAAAAAAAAAACTTTTTTATAAGTTACAATAAACTTGATTATATTTTATTCAGTCATATTGAATATTTCTTCATGTTTACTATCCACTCTTACTTTATAACGACGTAAAACGAGATAAAACTTACCAAATCTATACTATAATAAAACAGTAAAATAAATTTGTCTGTACATTGAGTATATTTACAAAAAACTAATCTAGAGTGACTCAAAAACAGTAACTGAGTACGAATC